>JASANZ010001736.1:0-12709 GCA_030849805.1 Sergeia podlipaevii | reverse complement strand
ACCTGTGCTGGGAGGGTCCCACGATCCCACGCCCCGTGCTTGAGGGCCGCTGCTTCAAGTAATCAAGTACGCGAGTCAAGTAGTAAACAAAAAGAAAGTTATGGGTTCTCAAGTTTTGCGATAGTGAGTATCGTGTTACACCCGCCAAGGTGGCCATATTCCATCATCGAAAGCAGCACCATCAACAACAACAAAAATAATTATGGTTTGTTTGGTTTTTTTTTTTTCTAACGTTTATTGACTTTTTTTTTCTTTCTAACTTTGAAGAGTAGTTTCAAATCAGCATTCACTCACTACTGCACGTTTAGGAAAGTGAGGGGAAAAATTGCGAGAGCACGCGTGCACATTTGAGAAAGGAAGCACAGCGAGAAACAATAGCAGCAATAGAAGTATGGTCCTCCCGTCCCTATCTATGAATTGTGTGTCTATGTCTGTATTTCTGTATGCCTGTGTGTGTGTGTGTGTGTGTGTGTGTGTGTGTGTACCTCCCGCACATATAAAGAAGGAATGTCAAAAGCAGCACATGGAACTGGAGGAACAGCTGTATGTGTGCATGTTGAGTGAGAGAGATGCTTTTGTGCTGTTGTTGTTTTGTATCTGCCATATCTTTGTTCTCTTTTGAACTATTTTGATCACACTTTTTCTTTTCTTTTCCTTCTCCTTGTTATGTCTCTTTTCGTTATTGCTTTTGCTCCCCCCACCCCCCCCCCCTCCGCGCGCTACACAATACAGTGGGATATCACTAGTTTTTTTCTTTTGTAAGTTAAAAGCGGCTTACAGCGGGCACATACAAGTGCATATATATATACGTCTTTTGATTCATTTATAGATAAAGCGCCTGCGTGTTTGTGACACAAAGGCCATAATGGACTCTAGTGCTCTCCCTCTTCCCTCCCTTGCCTCCTTGATCGTGCGCAAGACGTGTGAGTGCCGCACAAGCCACAACGCCGCCCGTATCGCCTGTGTGGAGCTGGCCAAGGGAGAAGTAGTGGTTGCTGCAGGGGGCTCCTGCATCTCAGCAACGTACATGTGCGATCTGTTCCCCGTCTCTGCACACGCTGATGGCAGCGGCGGTAGCGGCTTTGCGGCGGCTTCTAGCACGTCACCACATGAGCAGCAGACCAATGTCGCCCCCACGGCGTTTTCGAGGATCAACCGGGTGGAAGAGGTGCTTGCTGCCAGACAGAAGCAGCTGTGGCACAGTGGAAAGACGGCGGGAGGTTCTACAGCAGAGGATGCTGTCTTTGCTTCTGCTCCTTCTAGTATGGTAACAATCTCCAGCGGCTGCATAACGTGTCTTGCTGTGTCGGCCCTGCCCGGTGCGGGCCTGGCGCTCGGCATTGCAGGTACTACCGCGGGTGTACTGTGTGTATTCTTGATTGAGGGCAACGCGGTATCCATGGTTGCGGAGATCTCCCTCACGACGCCAAGTCGCGGCTTGATTGGTTCCGCTGACAGCGTGCAGGACGGCGCCATCGGCCTTGACCCCGCTGGGCGGCCCGAGTTTATTGCTGCAGCTACGCGTGGGTGTCTTGTGATAATAGACGCTCAAGAGTTGGACGGTCCCATCAGGGCGGCCGCGACGGAGGCGGCCCTACAGCTCACCAAGCGACACCAGGGTCTGCCTACAGTGCGTCGAGACCGCAGTGAAGGTCTGGTGCAGGCTTTTCCTCAAGGCTCAGGGATTGTACGTGTGCTTGCGCCAGAACGGCTGCGAGCCGCATTTGCGATGGAAGTGGCGCTTGTCCTCGTGCTTGTAGACGGGACGATGCGTTATGTAGCCCGGCATGTCCGCGGAGGTTCGGTGCAGTTGCTGAGGGAGCATCATGCAGCTCGCCAGATACGCGGGTCGTACAATCCGTACGAGGACGGCGCCGGAGGAGACTCTGCGATTGGGAGAGCAGAAACGGATGGGAGCATGAGTGGTGCCTTCAGTGGTGACAGTGCCAATAGCCGTGCGCTGCCGCACGTGGTATACAACTATAGTATGCCTTCCTTTGCTTTTAATGTTAGTCGTGCCGCGGATGGCATTGCGTATCACGATCAAGCCGTCGTCATCAACGATGCTGTCCTCTACTACAACGCGCAGACCGGCCGCATGGACTTGGTGCTGGCGGGGACTCAGACACTGGCCGCTGCTGTCGCCGCCGCTACGGGGACCAGCGGGACGTCCTTGTCTTCTTCCTTGTCCGTTAGCCAACATGAGAAGAACATGAAGGGCGGCACCAGGGCTAGCAGTAACGCCACCCGAGTTCTCTCTGCGGTTGCCGCGCGCATGGCGGGCGTGGCGCCTGGAAGCCCGATTGAGCAGCAGCAGCAGCAGCGCCTCTTCTCTCAGGCTGTGATGGGTGTAGGAGAGGGAGAGGCAAACTCTTTGGCTGCGCTTCGAGCCCGCCGACAGCAGCAACAACAGCCCTTACAGAGGGTCGGCTGGTGGGCTATTGCGCGCAATGTAGTATTGCCTCAGGGTACGCTGGCGACGGTGCCGGAGCGAGATAGCCTTTACGGAGTCAGCACCGCTGCTGTGGAGCAGGCCTCGATGCACACCATTCACGTACGCTGTGGTATATTGCGTACGCGTCAACCAACCTCCAGCGGGGCGACAGGTAGTTCCTCTGCCTCGACCGCAGCAGCAAGTAGCGGTGGCGGCGTTATGACTGCGCAGGATGGCAGCAGCGGACTGTCTACAGTCACGGTGCTTCCAACCAGCGAGGTGGCTCTGCTGGCTTCTGGGGCGGACCTGTACGTGGGGGTCCTGAAGGATTCCTCCAGTAGTGCTGAGACTAGTGGTCATGCTACGCTCCGTCAGGCACGGTCCTGTCATGCTGTTGTGCAGCAGCTGGCTGCGCTGAGCGGCGCGAGTGCAGCGAGTCTCGCAAACGGGGCAAAGGCTGGTGTCGTGTGTGCCGCTGGGGGCAGCCTCTCGCTGCTCACGGTATAGAAAACGAGAGGACGAGCAGGAAGAGAAGGAGCAAGAGGGAAAAGATATGCGTATATATATATATAGGAGGCACGTGAAAGGGGGGGGATACTGTTTTGAGTTTGTGCTTGTTTGATGTTGTGGGAAGTGGATGACAACAGGTGACAGAAGCTTGGCGTGTAAAGATGCCTACGGAGATCCTTTTTATTATTATTATTTTTCTTTTTTAAAAAAATAATTGGGGATGTGTTTGCCAGTTTGCTAGCATGGGTTGCGCAATGCTCTCTCCTTCTCTTCCTTTCTTTGCAAATAGGCTCTAGAAAGGAGAAGAGAGGAAAGACGGAGAAACAGAATTCTGTGGTTTGGTGAGTTTGGTGGCTATTCGCTTTTTTTTTTTCTTTAAATATATATATTGGAGAGTACTGGGGGGGTGGGAGGGTGTGAGCTCTTTCCTTTCTTGTATGGAAGTCACTTGAGGATAGAAAGCGATATGGTGTTAAAACGGGCAGTTTTTTAAAATTGTATTTTTAAGTAATAGTCTGTGAGCGAAGAAAGACAATATAAAGTGACTTTGTATATCGCCAATACACAATTCTCTTTCTCTTTATTTATATTTTTTAATTTGTATTGTTGTTGTTGTAGTAGCAGTAGATATGTTGGTAAGGATAGCGATTCTGTCTGGTTAGCGCAACGAAACTTTTTGATGCACTTTTTGCTTTTCATTTTTCTTTCCTTTTCTTTTATCTCATTTCTATAAACCTGCAACAGCGATCACACCCATAAGACATACGGTACATACCGCACCTACACACAGAAAAGAATTATTCATTTTTACTTTGCCTTGCACTAGGCGTTTTATCAAGTTCGTTATATTCATTTTCTGGTCTAGCAGCGCCGGCACCTTGCGCGTGGTCTTCCCCGTCTACTAGTTTGTTATTGTGGTTAAAGCTGTAGCAACTTTTTTTTTTTTGAGGGGGGGAGGGGGGGCAAGACAGCTTCTTTTTTCTCTTAAGACAGAGAGACGCAATGGACGAGCGCAGCTTACAGCTCGCNGGGGGGGCAAGACAGCTTCTTTTTTCTCTTAAGACAGAGAGACGCAATGGACGAGCGCAGCTTACAGCTCGCGGAGGGACTTGTCACACCCAGATACATTCAGGCAGGGGTGGAGTCCCTCCATAGCAATGAGCGCGTCTTGCGGTCACTCGTGGCGCAGCGCCAGTGTCCAGAGAACGGTCTGCCTGACCCCCTCATCGAACACCTCCTCACGCAGCTTGCCATGATGGACACAAACAACTTTGCGTGCCACATCGGTGGCGGCGAGCGCGAAGGGCGGGTGATATCTGTACTGGTGCAGCGGCGTACGTTCTACCTGACACATGGAGTAGGGAGGTCCGGGGACTTGACGAGTGATCAGCCGAAAGCAGCAGGGTCATCGCTCATGTACCAGCTCACCAATATGATGATACTAGACCTGCTGAAGCTTGCTGGAGCAAAGGCTACCAAGGCAGCTCTGGTGGTTCCTATGGCAACGGGCATGACGCTCTCGCTGGTGCTGCGGAGCCTGCGCAAGGATCGTGAGAGGGAGGAAGAAGAGGCCGCTGCTGGCTCCTCATCACCGCCTCCCCTTCAGTGTTCTGAGGGCATGGCAAAACGTATGTATGTGATATGGCCTCGTATTGATCAAAAAACAGCACTCAAGTGTATCGACACAGCTGGCCTAGTGCCTCTCCCAGTACCTTTGCGGCACGCGCCGCGTCAGCGGGGATCCAGAAAGCCTCCCCACCAGCAGCGGCTGGGAGGAAAACAACAAGGTGGCGACACAAGGACGACGGCGGTAGCAATGGACAATGAAGGGGAACACGCGCACGGCACTCAAGGAGAGAAGGAGAAGAAGGCAGGGGCAAGGGCAACTACTATGTGCTCGGGTAGCACTAGCAACAGCAGTGCACTTCACCCGTACTTTCTGCAATGCCACGTGGATGACATCACTGCAGCCATCGAGGAGGCTGGAGGTCGCGAGCATGTGCTATGTGTGCTCACCACCACAAGCTGCTTCGCCCCTCGCTTGCCGGATGACATCATCGCGATCGCCCAGCTGTGCAAGCGATTGAACATCGCCCATGTCGTCAACAATGCTTATGGTGTGCAGAGTCGCGGGATTATGAACAAGCTCGACGCGGCGCAGCGCGATGGACGCGTGGATTTCTATGTTCAATCTGGGGACAAGAACTTTTTGGTGCCTGTAGGCGGGGCTGTTGTGGCTTCTGCGGAAAAGTACAGTTTACTCAGTCACGTAGCGGCCACCTACGCCGGGCGGGCCAGCGCGGCTCCCATCATAGATCTCTTTATTACTGTTTTAGGCCTTGGACGCGCCGGCATGCAGCAGCTATGGCACGCGCGGTATGAGCGGAGGCGTGAGCTGGCAGCCAGGCTGCATCGCTTTGCCGCCGCGCGTGGCGAAGTACTCATCACAGAGGAATACACAGATGGGGACTGCACTAGCGTGGGGTCTGAAAAGGAAAACGCAGCAGTGGCAGCAACAGCAGTAGCTTCTCCGCTGCCGAGAAATGATATTAGTTTTTCAATGACCATGTGGCGATACGCGGAGGCGATTGCTCTGCACGAAGGCGCTAAAAAGAAGGAGAAGAAGCAGCAGTTCTTCGAGGGCGTGGAAAGCAACCCCTTGCAAGTGTTCTTGGGTGATGAAAGCCCTGACGTGGCATCAAATACAGCAGCAGCAGCAGCACAAGCCTTTGGGGCTAAGCTGTTCCGCTCTGGTGTCACCGGCCCTCGTGTGGTGGTCCCTGCGTACGACACCGTCACCCGCATCGCGGGTTGCTCATTTTTCAGCTACGGTACCCACCAGGACCATCCGCGCTGCCCAATGCTTGTCCTAGCGTGTGGTATTGGGATGACAGAGGCTGAAGTGCAGGCGTTGATGGCGAAGCTTGAGCAGCTATGGCCTCCGCTGCCTGTGTAGTCTCTAAGGAATATAAGGCCATAGGTGGGGGGGGGGGGGGAAGGGAAGAAAAAGATGATTCGCTTTCATTGTTTTTCCTTTTCTGTATTCGCTTTTTTTTCTTTCTTTCTTTTGAAGTGAATATGACGTGAGTCACAAACCTTATCATGTATATATGCGTGTATTGTTGTTGTTACTAGTTAGGGGAGTTAGCTTTGCTTATAGCTGTAGTAGGGTACTTTTCTTGTCATCAACTTATTATTACTTTTTTTTTCTTTCCCTCTTTCTCTCTTTGTATTTGCATTATTTTTTTTTACCTACTTTCCGGTTTATGTGTGTGTGTGTGTGTGTAGAGGAGCGCAATCGTTATTTACTACTTGCTTAACTCATACATACGTTTATACATATTTTTTTTAGCAAAAAAGGAGGGATCCAAACAAAGAAAAAAAGAATAATTGTATCTTTCGTACTCCCACAACTATATATATATATATATATATATATATATAATTCTTGTTCCTTCTATCAGAACTCACTCACAACTCAGCACGAAGAAAAAAATAGAGAGAAAAGAAAAATGCCAAAGCAACGCATGACCGCGCTCGACGTGCGCGCCACCGTCGAGGAGATGAACGCACATCTCATTGGCATGCGTCTGTTAAACTTGTACGACTTGACGCCTGGCATGTTTCTCTTCAAGTTTGGTCAAGGTGAAAGCAAGAGGTCAGTGCTGCTGAACAACAGCATACGGATGCACCTGACAGTGCTCAACCGTGAAAAGCCTAAGGTGCCATCGCAGTTCACACTGAAGTTGCGCAAGCACGTGCGAGCGTGGAGGCTGGACAGTGTGCGCCAGCTCCAGCACGACCGCACGATCGATATGTGCTTTGGTGTCTCTGGGTCTGAAGGATGCTTCCACATTATTGTCGAGCTCTTCTCCCAGGGAAATATTATTCTGACCGATCATGAATACCGCATCATGATGCTGTTTCGCACGCCAAAAGCACATGAGGTGGACCTGAAGGTGAAGTCTATCTATCCGGTCGTCACTGCTGCTTCTCCCGATAGGGGAGCGGCGGCGGCGGCGGCGAGCGGCGCAGGGGAAAACGAGAAGGAAAAGGGAAGAGAAGAAGACAGCAACAGCAGCACACAGGACAGAGAGCAACTAGTGAAGCAGCTGAAAGAAGAGTGGGATCTCACGCTGGCGCGCAACGACGAGCAGGAGACGGTCCGCTCTACTTTGTCTGGGGTCTGCCATCTCGGGCCTAACTTCGCTGACCACATCATTGCTCTGAGCGGAGTCAAGAATGAAAAGAAGAAGGACCTCTCGGTGTCACCGGACGACCTTTTCGGCAAAATGAAGGACGCCATGATTGAGGCATTTTGTCTCTCAAAGCAGCCGCTGAAGTCCGGCGGGTACCTGATCAAGAACAAGTCAAAGAAAGGCGGAGAAGAAGCTGCTCCAGCTCCAGCTCCAGCTCCTGCTGGTACAACCTCAACCACAGCGATCACGACCGAGGTGCAAGTGTACGATGACTTCACCCCCATTCTTCTCGCCCAGCACACGTCAGATGCAAGTGTGACCGCGATCTATCGGGATAGCTTCGGTCAAGTCTGCGAGGAGTTCTTTCTCCCCACCGAGGTCACACGCATTGAGCAGCAGAACAGCAAGAAAAAGGGCACCGCTCTTAGTAAGCGCGAGAAGTTTGAGAGAGATCACGCACGCCGCGTGGACGCACTCGAGCGCGAGGCGGAGCGGCATCGCGCAGTGGGCGAGATGATCGTCACAGATGCCGACAGAATTGACGAAGCCATTGGGCTTATCAACGGAGCGCTCGCCGCGGGAATTCAGTGGGACGCCCTTAAGTCCCTCCTGAAGCGCCGCCACGCCGAGGGCCACGCGGTTGCATACATGATCCACGGCCTCTCGCTCGAGCGCAACAGCATTAGTGTTTTGCTGGAGCGTGCCTTGTACGATGACGAGGACGATGGGGATGTAGAGCCACTTGTAGTGGAAGTGGAACTTGACAAGACGGCTCACGCAAACGCGGCTCAGTACTTTGCGAAAGCCAAGGCCAACGCGGCGAAGCTCGAGAAGACACTGGCTGCAACAGAGAAAGCAGCGGCGGGTGCAGGACGGAAGGGGGCTTCACAAGCGGCCAAGCAGAAGAGTCACAAGCAGATCGTTCTAGAACGACAGCGAAACTGGTGGGAGAAGTTCTTGTGGTTCCGCACGTCAGCTGGAGATGTTGTCTTGCAAGGGAAGGATGCTCAGACGACGGAGCTGCTGGTGCGTCGAGTAATGCGGCTTGGGGATATCTTTGTGCACTGCGGAGAAGACAAGTGCTTTCCTTGCCTCATACGCCCGCTGCACTCCCTCTGGGCAGCTTCGTCATCTCTGGCGCCGCAGCCGCAGCCGGTATCAATGGCGAGCATTGAAGAGGCCGCGAGCTGGGTGGTGAGCAACAGCCCAGCGTGGGAGCGGAAACAGTCCGTCGGTGCGTGGTGGGTGTACGCGTCGCAGATCACCGGGGGCACCGCGACTGGCTGTTACCTGTTTGAAGGAGAGCGGCATGACGTACGACCGCAGCCACTCGCGCTAGGGTGTGGGTTGCTGTTCTGTGTTTCCCGTGACGTTCGTAGCAGCGGCGGCACCAGCAGCGACAGCAGCACAACTGGCACCGATGCTGCGAGGACGCTACGGGATGAGCTGCCCAGCGTGCTTCTTGGCGATGTGGCTGCCAGGCAGCAGGACGTGGACTACATCGCTGCTGACGCGGCGCAGGCTTTGAAGACGCTACCTCCTCTGTCCACCTTCCGCCCAGCGAAACCCCCGCAGCAGCAGCAGCAGTCCAAGGTTCCTAGCAAGAAGGGCGGCGCTGCTTCTGATCTGCCAAAGAACCGCAACTCACGCGCCAACAAAGCCCTCAAGGAAGAACAAGAGGAAGAAGCCAAGGCAGCCGCGGCAGCTCCTGGTGAAGCAGGGGAGAAGCCACTCAACAAGTATCAACTGAAGAAACTAAAAAGGATTAAGGAGAAATATGGGGACCAAGATGAGGACGACATTGCACGCGGCGCGCTGCTGAATGGAAACAAGCTCGCTAAGGTGCAGCAGCGGCTTCTGGAGGAGGAGGCGGCCAGGAAGGCGGAGATCGCAGAGCAGGAGCGGCTGCAGCGCAAGGAGAGGCGCAAGCGCAGGATGGAAAAGGGCAAGTTGCGTATCCGCGTGCTCGGCGAGGACGAAGACGAAGAGGACTATGAGGAGGACGAGGAGTTCGCTGAGGAGTGGACTTCCGGGGAAGAGGAGGAAGAGGAGGAAGGGGAGGAAGAAGGGGAGCAGAAGAAGCTGGATAACGAGAAATTCGCGAAGGACGTGAAGACCGCGAGGGACGCCGAGAAGAAGAAAGGTTCTGCGAGAGGTAAGCACGTCGATACCATGATTACGAAGGCAGTCGACAATGCTAATGAGGTGAAGGAGAGGAATGTCAGTGAGGCCCTTAAGGAGGCTCGTGGCAGCACCAAGCGCCAGCAGCCACAGCAGACCCCTGCGGAAGTCGCCGCCGCTGATGTCGCAACGGCAGCTACGTACGATATGCAGTTGAGGCAGGCTATGCCTTTCTACACGAGGAACCCACTGCCAGATGACGTTGTGCTTCACGCACTCGCTGTGTGTGCGCCATACCAAACCATTATTCATTGTGCCTATCGTGAGGAGCTTTGTGTGGGGAGTGCGAAGAAAGGTCAAGTGGCCCAGGCTGTCCTGACACGCTTTCGTCGCTCCGCCGCTACTGCTGGACAGAAAGCAAACACCAGCGCTGCGGCATCTTCTGCTGAAGGAAACAAACAGCGAAAGGATCAGCAGAAGGGAAAGCCCCACCAAAGAGAGGAGGCTCCAACGGCGGCGGTGGTAGCAGACGGCAAGAATGAGTCTCTTGTCACCGCACTCGAGCACACTAGCTTGAACGATGTGATTGATCAGCTTCGTGGCAACGTAAAGCCCCGCAACCTCCGCATCTCTTAGAGGGCCCCTCCCCCCGACCTCTTTCTTTCTTCTTTCTATCATGCCTTCCCGTACCCAAACTTTTCTTTTGCCTGAAATTCGAAAGTTGTTTACATAAATACACGTATATATATTATTGTTACTACTATTTACCCCTTTTTGCTTGTAACCCTACATTCAAAAATGCATTTGCGAAGGACGGCAAAATAACTCTCTTCTAAATTCATGGCAGTATCAACTTGTATTTTTTTTTTTTACGTTATCACCGAACAAGTAAGATGCAAAGAGGAAGTGCTAGGCAATCTTGGAGCACCATTCTTTTTTTCTCTTCAATATCGACCTTTTGTCACTATGTTATTGTTATTGTTAATTTCAATTATGCATATATATATATATATTTCTTATTTTTTTTTATTTTCACCTGCTGAACAACTTCATTATGACAACACGGCCCTCTTCACTACTTCAAGTAAGCTATTCATCACTGTTCACTCCACTACCAACACAAACATCACAATGGCTGACCAGCTTTCCAACGAGCAGATCTCTGAGTTCAAGGAGGCCTTCTCTCTCTTCGACAAGGACGGCGATGGCACCATCACCACCAAGGAGCTCGGCACCGTGATGCGCTCTCTCGGCCAGAACCCCACTGAGGCTGAGCTTCAGGACATGATCAACGAGGTGGACCAGGACGGCAGCGGCACCATCGACTTCCCCGAGTTCCTCACCCTCATGGCCCGCAAGATGCAGGACTCTGACTCCGAGGAGGAGATCAAGGAGGCGTTCCGCGTCTTCGACAAGGACGGCAACGGCTTCATCTCCGCCGCTGAGCTGCGCCACGTGATGACCAACCTGGGCGAGAAGCTCACCGACGAGGAGGTCGATGAGATGATCCGAGAGGCTGACGTCGATGGCGATGGCCAGATCAACTACGAGGAGTTCGTCAAGATGATGATGAGCAAGTAAAAAAGAAGGAACACACACAGAAAAAGAGGAGAGGTAAGTGCTGTGGCTGGCCGCTGCTCAAACGATAATCTTCTATCCCTTCTTTCTCTCTCTTTTTTTTCCTCATCTATCTATCTATCCTTTGTGTACATGATGGCTTTCATACTTGGTTTCTTTTTTGTTGTTGTTGCTACTCAGAATATAAACTGAAGTAAGAGAAAGAAGAAGAAGAAGAAGAAAGGAAAAGAAATGAAATGAAAGCTGGCAAATATGTACTTGATGGGGGACACATAGAGGGAGGAGGGAGGAGGGAGGGGAGAGAGATGAATGGAAAGAACACTTTGGTCTCCTTTCCTTTTGTATTTTTTATTAGTTCGCTCTCTTTTTCGTTCTTCCTCTTTATTATTGTTTTTTTTTTCTATTTCATTTTGTTTTTTGTTTTTGTTTTTCTTTATGTGTTTTGGTGTTCTATTCGAAGTGATGTATATGAACCTTTGTGATGAAAAAAAAAAAAGAAATGGCGTATGCGTGTGTGCATGAAAAGGTGAAGAGATGAAGAAGGGTGCGTGTGTGTGATTGTAAATGTGTAGCAGTGAGTATATGAGAGGGGAGGGAGAAGAAAAAACGGTGGTTCTCTTGACTGTCAAGGAAAAAAAAAAGTTGAAAATGGAAGATGGAAAGATAGCAATCACTTTGGGCGGCGGCTGTGTAGGAGTCGCGTCCCCTTCTCCTTTCCTATTTTTTGATCTCTTTTTTTCTATTATTATTATTATTATCCCCCCTCTCTTTCATGCAACCATGACCACCGCTACCACCACCAAGCGCCACGTTGTCTATAGTATGAACCGAAACATATATATACTTCTCTAATTCTAGCAGAGCACCATGAGCGTATATGTACACAGGTCCTATGCATGCAGGCGAATTCTTCCTTCCTCCGCTTCCTGACTATTGTTTTTTTAATAATAATAAAAAAATAATAAAAAAAAGGAGAGAAGAAGGTGGAAAGAAGAAGAAGAAGAAGTAAAAGCAATCATACTATCGCCCTACAGGAATCTCAAAGAGTATCAGATGGGGTTGGTGGTGAAGATTTTTGCTCTTTTTCTTTGCGCGCACACACACACGCATATATACGCACGCACGCATATGTACATTCAGATATATTTTTGTTCTTTCTTTTTTATCTTTTTTATCCTATGTGTGTGAGTGTGTGTGTGTGTGTATATATATGTTTGTGAGTGTGCAGCTACGTTTCTTTGCTGTTCTTGTATATATATGCGGATGGTACAAGTGGGAGAAGAGGGAAAAAAAAGAGATAGAGAGAACTGCTGGAGCTTCCATTTTGTTTTTGATGATTTGATGAGGAGATCGTTAAAAATGAAAAAAAAAGAAGTGTAAAGGCAATAATTTCTTTCAAAAAAAAACAGAAAAAAAAAATACCTCTGGCATAGACAACATGACCACTCGATTACTACTCTCTAGCTGCCAACAAGGATGCCTTGTATGAATGTGTGGCGCACCATCGTTCTCCAAAAAGGGGGTCAGTCAAGGCACTGTCACATTTTTCAAAAAAAAAATGAGCATTGCTTCTATATATATAATCTCCCACCCTCTACTCCTTCCTGTTGAAACATCGAATCAAACATTTTCTTTTCCTTCTCTCTCTCTCGCACACTCTCAATATTTTCTTTGTGTCTATGTATATACACCACTTCGTATTAGTCAAGCCTCGGCAGCGCACTTATCTTTACCGCAGCGAAAAGCCTTTCCGTGTTCTTCTTCAAACTACTACACCACAATGGCTGACCAGCTTTCCAACGAGCAGATCTCTGAGTTCAAGGAGGCCTTCTCTCTCTTCGACAAGGACGGCGATGGCACCATCACC
>JASANZ010001735.1:0-12600 GCA_030849805.1 Sergeia podlipaevii | reverse complement strand
AAAATCTACGTGGGGGGGGGGGGGGGGAGCTACGCGTATGGGTGTGTGAGGATGTTAATCTAAGTACTCTAGCTATGACTCCTATATCTTTTTCTCGGCTCTTTCACTGATGCCTTAGTGGTGTACTACATATGTAAACGGGAGAAAATTAGAAAAAGAATAATAGTAAAAAATAGTAGCAATGAGAAAAGGACAAGATGTGAGGCATGCACTCAAAGAGAAGAGGAAGAGAGAGAGAAAAAAAAAAAATGCACTTCAATTTTTTAAGAAATAAGACAAGTGAATACATAAAGCAAATGTTATCCGGCGGATGCTTGGATGTCTATTCTTTTCATTCTTCTGCAAAACGAATATATATATATATATATGTGTGTGTGCGTTACGTTCTCACGGCTACCCCTTAACTCAAATACAAATATATATATATAAGAACAATAAAAAAGAAAAAGAACACGCATGGACTCCATACAAATCCAACCACCACATTGTCCATAATCAAAAAAAGAAAAAGAGAAAAAAAAAGCATATCTCCCAATATATATATATATATAGAGAGAGAGAGAGAGAGCGCATTCATTATCTTTTGAAAAAGAAGGGGTATTTCTTCTCAAACATGGCCTGCGTGCGCACGCCAAGGCACCCAGTTGCTGTCTCGGAAGGAGGTCCAACAGCAGCAGCAGTAGCAGCAGCAGCAGCAGTGGTCATGCCACTGTTGTTGTTGTTGTTATTGTTGCCGCTGGGAAGTGCTGGGGGTGTGAACCAGCTGTCCACCAGATGCTCCAGCCATGCAAAGAGCAGCACAGCCATCACACCAACCGTGTGCGCGTCACAAGGCGTCGACTCTTCAGGTGTCTTCTTCTTCTGCTGCTGCTGCTGCTGTTGTGTGGAGGTGGGGTCTTGCGCTTTCTTCTCCGCGACAAGAGCCTTCACCGTATAGTAAAGATCTATACCTGGAAGCACTTGCTGCTGCTGTTGTTGTAGTGCGGGAGAGGCCGCTGCTTCAGTACTTGCTAAAGCTGAGATAGCGGTCCCCCCTGTGTGTCCGCAGTGGGAGTTGACAGTTACTGAGCCGGTACGGGTGAGAATCGCAAACACTACCATCAAGCAAGACTCCGCGACGGTGCGAAGGATTGCAGTGATGGCAATTGCGAGTGGTGTGATGCCATGCTGCTGCCTCTGGAGCTGCTGCTGTTGCTGTTGCTGCTGCTGTTGATGCTGCTTAATGTTAAATACAACGTCGCCAGGTAGCGTTGACGAGGGCGACAAAGAAGACGACTTTGCAGCTGCGAGTGGTGCCGTTGCCATCTCGCTTTCGTACATTCTCTCGAGTTCCCCATCGTCCACGTACGCGGCGTCACAGTTGCGAGTGATGTCGTTGAGGATAAAGAGATACCACAAAAGTGTGATGCACTGAAGCCCCATTTTAGTACACGTTTCGCGCTGCTCTGCAGGCGGGAGGACGAAAAGCATCGAAGAGGAGGCCTTGGCACTTCGAAACACATCCGTGGCCTCCCACGCAACACGTACAACGGCATCCAGCAGGAAACTCATCGTGTGCTCTGGCGCGGTGACGCCGTGATCCACAGCAAATATCGTCCGTTCTGCAATCTTTTCGCTATCGAGCAGTGCCTCTCTCGCAGCTGTTACCACCGCATCAACCGATCGGGGCGTGGTGGAAGCGGGGGTCAGCGCTGGCGCGAGCAGTACAGCAGGATCCAACAGCACCTGCCACTCTCTAATTGCGGCCGGGGGTAGTGCGGTAAACACACGCTGCTGGGAAACCACCAACTTCGAGAGCCACAGCGCGGAGGGAGGAGGCGGAGGGGGGGAGCTCACAACACCGCTTTCTGCAGTTATACCGAATGCTCCGCTTAGCGATTCCGCGCCGGCCTTAAGAGAAGACGGAGGCACCCAGACATACGCCAGAGGTCCGCGCTCAATCTGAAAAGGCTCGGACCGCCACCCGAGAAAAGAATCTCCCTGCAAAAGCGAGTAGAGCTTCCAGCGATAGTACAGCATCTTGGGATCGTCCCAGTTGGCGTTGAAGAAGTCAAAGTTGGGGTTTCGCGCCTCGCGAACGTTGAGCTCCTCCTCTGCGGTGGGACCACCTTGGCATACACAATACGCGACAATATCCAAGAAAGCAGCCACATCCACAGGCACACTGTTGCTTTCCGTTTCTCCCTTCTTCCCCCCTCCGTCGCCCTCGCGTGTACCGTGCACAGCATCACCACTCTTGAGACGCAACGCCCTCTGCTGCGACGTCTCTGGGGAAATGGCAGGCACCATGACATGTGGTGCGCTACGTGGTATCGTATACGCAGCAGTCTTCGCGTCCTCTATGAATGGCATCGCACCGCTTTCCCACGAACGCGTGCGCTTGCTGCTGCTGCTGTTGTTGTTGTTGCCACTACTGCTAGTAATGTTCTCCCCGGATGCATCCTCGCGAGCGCGTTTCTTCTTGCTGCTCCTCTTGTCTTCACTCTTTGATGCGTAGTATGAGGAACAGGAACCATCACCTGGTGCATTCGCTGACCCTCTGTCATCTCTACTACCTTCTCCTCTCCGGTTTCCTCGACCTCCCCCGACCGCTGCTGTTCGATCCCTCCTAGATGACGAGGATGCTGCAGGAGTCGATGGCCCATGCGAGTGGTGCTGCTGTGCCGTAGAAGAAGAAGAAGTCATGACCACCACATCCACCTGCTCCACGCCAGCAGATGACGAGGACGCCACAAAGTCGGCCTCACCGCTGTTGTGCTGCTCGCCCTCGCCGCTAGGGGTGTGAAGGATCTCCACTACCGGCGGTGCTGGTGCGTACCCCGGGGCTGGGAAAAGACTCTGTTGCTGCCGTTGTGACTGCTGTGCTGGAAGATATGATATAGCATTGGGGTCTTGAGTGTATACGTGTTGATGGTGTCGGTGATGGTGCTGCTGAGTGCCATAGCTGGACATTGCAGGTGCACCGCCGTCGTAGTAGCCGCTAGATGGCTGTGCTTGCTGTGTCAGAGAAGGATGCTGCTGCTGCTGCAGGTGTTGTTGTTGTTGTTCCTGATATGAGTTTGGTGGATAGCGATTATTATGAAATGAATGCTCGTGGTATGGATAAGCATACTGGGGACCATCACTCGGTGATGAAAATGCTGCATGATGTCTGTCCCCTCCTCTTCTTTCCATTTCTCGCGGGCTATCCATTCCAATAGGCTGATTCGCGTTTCCGTAGTGGTAGTAGTTCTCGTAGTGATGAGCGTCTTCGTCGCTAATGCTCTGCTGCTGCTGTTGCTGTTGTTGGGACTGAGCATAGTGATAATGCTGGTGATAACCTGCAGGACTAGCATGAGGTCCTACGCTAGTAGTGCTGTTGCCCTGAGGGTAAGAATGTGGCCCCCTGCCGCTGGTGCTGCTCTCTCCCGTTGTCATGGGTGCGCTGTAATCACCATAGTGCTGTCTCTGGTGAGGGTGCCCGGAGGAGTACCCCTGAGGTTGCTGGTATGGCTCCTCTCTTTGATAAGGATTCATTCCACTAAGCAATGCACCCTCTCCTATATGTTTCAAAACAATAATAATTATAATAAAGATAATAAAATGTAATATTTCTATTCTCAAAAAAAAAAAATGGAGAAGAAGAAAACAACAACAACAACAAAAAAACAGCGAGCAAAACATGAAAGTGAAAAAAAAGAAAAAAGAAATAGTAAAGAAGAAGAAAAAAAAAACTACGGGGAGAGGGTATGAAGAATCAAAGTAAAGTAATGAAAGATACGTGAAGCTCGCATGCACCCCCCCCCCACATTGTGTTTGGTGTAAGCAAACCCAGCGTATGCTGATGCATTCCACTTTCTTTACATCTCTTCGTCATGAATTGACAAAGCACACAAAATCAAACAAACAAACTAAACAACAACAACAACAACAAAAAAAAAGCGTATATGGCGAAGAACAATATGAAGTCAAAACCCATTGAGAAAAAGGATTCAGAAAGAGAGAGAGAGAGGAAAAGAAAAACAAAGGACTAGTGCAACAGATAATGGAGATGAGTATCAATCCTCTCCTACTATAATGCATTTTTCACTTTCTCTTTCTCTCTCTCTCTCCTCTCCCCCCGCTTTTGGTCCTATAGACGAAGTGCCATCACGTCTTCGCGCCTAAAGTCCACTCTTGCAAGCAGAACAGCGCGCTTCTCCTCCGCTGTGAGAGCTGTATTATGCGCCTCTCCTAGCACATCAGATGGTTTATCTGAGAGCAACAGAGACGTCGTCAAACTCAAGGCGGCAAACGCATCCCGTAGTGGGACATCTCTGGCCCGCTGCATAAAGAACCCTCGCAGGGCTCGCACATCCTTGTCCGCCTGCAAGGCCCCATAAGTACTAAATTTCTTCTTCATGAGTGCCGCACGCACGCCAGATGCTACTGTGGATGCAATTTTCGAGAGTAGCACGTCATTGGATACCGGGTCGAGACAAGCATCCATGTAATCTAGCGCTGCTGTCCACTCCACCAGGCAAGCCTGCACCCACGGATCATTCAACTCGTGGCAGTAGAAGACATCTTCGGTGATGTGGTAGCTGAGCGCAGCGAGTCGCTCCATGTGCGCTGGCATCACCGCCTCACAGCACTGCTGGGCAAATCCACGAAGCCATTCCGTCACCTTTGTATCGAGCTCCTTGGCGATGATCTCAAGGTCCTGCGCGAGTTCGTTGAAGCGGATACAGTCGCGACGATCGTAGTTGCTTCCTGCAAGCTGTCGCAGCTCATTCGATAGCTTCTTGATGTATTCCACTGTTTGCTTGCTTGCAGTGGTCCAGCGAAGAGCTCCGGGAGGCACAAAGGATGCCTTGCGTCGACCTCCGCAAATAGCCGTGCTATCGACTAGCAAGGGGATGAGATGCGCTTGAATGACGTCCGATGCGGACATGACCACTGCGGAGGTGATCTGCATCGATTTTGTGTTGATGGCACGATGAATAGCAATGCGAAGGAAGAAAAAAACATCGTCTGGGAGGGTGACAACGCGAGGATTATTGTAGTAGAGTGCATTGACAGTCTCTGTGTTGCTCTGACCGCTGCCGCTGCCTCTTCCAGCGCCATCGTCGCCGTCCACATCGTCGTCCATCGTGGTGGCCGCTACGTAGAGATCCGAGAGACCCGCCATAAACGCCGCAGGCGAGCCGATGGGCAGTGGAGAACCCGTTGAGTTCTGTCGAGCAGCGGCCACTCCTGCTCCTATAGACGCCTGCATTGCCTCTGCAGCGCCATACACCGCGTCCATTTGCAACTGGTGCGCCTGCTCATAGGCGAGTTCAAAGTAACTCTTCTGAAGAGGCACATAAATTGATAATATCTCCTGCACGCTACCAAGCAGCGCATTGTCCTCTGCCTCCCATAGGTTATCCGCGCCAGTCACAACCGCCGCTGCCGCAGCAGTACCTGCGGGACCACCATTGCCACCACCACTCTGATATTGTTTTAATGTTCGCTGCGCGAAGCTAACGTAGATGTGGCAACACGATACGAGATGGCTCATCTCTTCGAGCATCTGATCTGCTTTCCGTGCATCTGCAGTCATGGCCGCGACACCTTGCGGAAGAAGGCTACCAGCAGAACCGCCGCCTTGCTTCCCTGCCTTGTGCGAGCGAACACCATTCGCCATCGCTGAACTACTGGTAGCACCCGCCGAGAGCATGAGGGACTCTTCGCGTTGCTGCAGCACCGCCAACACGTCCTTGCGCTTGTTCATGAAATCCTTCAGTACGGGCACGCACTCTGCGGTTGAGCGGTTGTGTAACTCCGTTAGTAGCACGAGCGGCCCTTGATTGCCAAATGTCTTGAATGTGAACTCCTCTTCGTTTTCAAAGGTAGCGGCAACGGTGTCGAGTACTTGCGATACGAGTGCTAGATGGCTCTTGGCAGCCGCGGTCGGGTCGGACATCTTGCGCAACTCACGTTGTACCATCTTCTTCAGGGCCTCGATGGTGTGCTCGCATATCCATCCACAGTACAGCGTTCCCGCTTCCTCCGCATAGCCGAGCTGCGCAAGTAGTTTTGTGTATTCCATAATGTTTAGCTTATCGTTGGCAAACATCGCGTTATCAATGCGCTGTTTCAGCTGCACACGAGTCTTCTCCTTCGCTTCCTCGACAAATGTTGAGGAGTTCGCAGCAGCTGGCTGTGCAGTCGACGCTGCTGCTGCTGCTGTTGTCTCTCCGGTTGTTGCTGCTGTTGCCGTTACCAATGCCGACGATGGCGCACACGGAACCTGTACGTGTCCAACGATTGCGCATCCATCCGTAGTAGAGTGGAGAAGTGTCTTTCTAGCCTCGTCATACGACCGTAGCAGTTCTACAGTCTTTGCGAGATCACCAGAGCCTAACGCCTGCGGCACCGCCGTGACATTCTTCTCCATCGTTGCCATCGACTCCGCCATTGTCTGCGTTGTCTTCACGCGAGTGAGCAGTGCGTCTAGTCTCCGCACTTGTCGCGAGCTCTTATCCGCAAGGGACGCACAGGACTGAACGGTATTGGCAAGGGAAGCCACCTTTGATACGTACTGCGGCAGGTAGTCCTCTCGCACACTAGCAATCTCGTTTAGGAAAGACTGAAGATCTGATGCGCCGCCGTCGCGGTTAGCGACGAGTCCCGCCACATCGCGAAGCAGCTCATCGCGGCGCTCGGTGGACTTGGCAATCTGCTTGAGTAGCTGATCCGCACGATCCTCGATGTTCGTGATGTGCTTCATGAGAGAGACTATTTCTTTTTTTATTATTATTTCGGTTCGGCGTTGTTGTTGCTATATGTAGAAGGCAATGATGAGAAAGGGGGAAAAAAAAGATAATGATGAATCTTCAATTTCTTTTCTTTCTTTCCTTCCTTCTCTCTCTCTCTTCTACAGATTTCTTTTTTATTTTTATTACTACGATATAGCTATAGTATGAAAAAGGAGAAGGAAAAGCTACTAAAACAGGGCTACGGACAATAAACAAATATATATATATATATATATATATATGAGCTAGGAGAAGATAGAAAGAAAAAAATTAGAAAAGTGTAAAGAGTAAAAGGAAGGATATATATATATATATATATATATATTTGAAAAAAAATATATACAAAACATGTAGAAACAGACTAACACAAACATAAAAAGATCAACCATGTTATTTATGAATAGTTATGACGGCAGCACTCACCATAGAAAACATAATAATCATCAAAAGAAAAAAATGAAAAAAAAAATGCACACCCGGACAAGATGCATCCCGGTACAAAAGAAGAAGAAGAGAGAAAAAAAAGAAGGGCTTCCTTTCTTTCCCTGCTTCTTCATTGCTCCATCTTTATTACCCTTTCCTTCTCTAATTCCATTTTGTCCAGTTTTTTTTTCTTTTTCTTTTCTTTCAGTTGACAATGGTTCCATATTGAGACTGCCGAGAAATCTCCTGCATCACCACCAGCAGCACCTCGGGAAGGCAGATCTTGCTGTAAGCATGCTTGCTCAGCACAGACGCGCCATCTGTGTAGCCATTGCCCGACGCAGTCTGAGTAAGAAACTTCCAGAGCGGCTTTATTATCGACTCATCATCGCCAAACGTGTTTGCTACCTTTTCTATACGCCGCTGCTGGCGGCGACGCTGTTGCAGCGCGGAGTCCTCCGCATCGGCATCGCCACTACTGCCCATGTCCCCCTCCTCCACGTAGTCGTCGTCATCGTCGCTACGGCGTCTCCGGCGCTGATCGCGTCCATCATCACGACTACCAGCCTCGCCGCCATCGTTCATTGCTCCTCGAGCGTGATTACTAGCTGCCAGCAGAAACTCTTCACTAATCCCCAGGCCTCTATTGCTTGCACCACGCGTGAGCTCAGCAAGTTCCGTGTCTCGCTGCTTTACCGCCTCACTCGTTCCTGGGGCATAGATGCGTATCATAGAGTCTTCATCGACATCATCACCGTGGCGCTTATTAAGGTCTCTCGATGTACCACCAGCCGCACCCTCTGACACGTTTCGTTTTCCAGCGCCACCACGACAGCCGCCGTTCATACGCTCTGCGGCAACTGCAGAGGCGCGAGTGAGAACGCCAGGCGATAGCGTCACAAAGCTCGTTGTTACACCGGTTGCTCCTGCACGTCCGGTACGACCGATACGATGCACGTAGCGCGCCACTGCGTCTTCATCCGTCGTGTTGGCATTTGCAACGGCAGAAGAGGCGTCTTCGCTGCTGCCTGCTTGCGGTGCAGGCCATGGCATGTCGTAGTTGATGACCAACCTCACGTTGGCAATATCAAGGCCGCGAGAAAGAAGGTCAGTGGTGATCAATACACGTCGGTGACCACGCTGAAAGGCATCGATGAGACGGCGACGTTCAGCCTGGGAAAGCTCGGAGTGTACCACCGCGACAGATGTGAGGTTGACGGTGCTCGGGGTGCTGCTGCTGCTGCTGCCCGCCTTCGACTGCGCTGACAATGACGACGAGGGGCGGTTGTCCTCTTCAAAAAAAAGTCCCGCAGGTGCCTCGCCGACGAGGGACTCAAGGGAGAAGGACCCCGAAAGACATGACAAGTGAGCCGCCTCAAGCCTCAGTTCTTCTTGCAGTGCATCACACGTGCGTCGCTCGTTAGCAAAGACGATAATCGGGCCATCACCAGTTGTATACGCCAGCCACGTAACCAGACGGTTAAACTTTTGTGGGTGTACAGCAGGGGACAGCACACGCTCACGCAGGGCGTCACTGCTGCCACCCGCAGGGTCGGACGACGATTTATGCGTCTGGTTGCGACCCACCTTCGTTATGCCACTGCCTTCCTCGTTGCTCTGTGCCTCAGCCTTCCTGTTTTTACTGTCACCTCCGCCATCTGCGGCATTGACGTCGGCGGAGAAGACCTCAAAGTTCTGCCGTATCGCCGCGCATCGATGTGGTGTTCGCACGATCCAGTACCCCTCGCGCGAGAGGTAGGCCTTCGCCAAGGCCGCGCAGGCCGCGCTGAGGGTAGCGGTAAAGAGCAACGTCTGCCTCTCTCGCTGAGGAGGGCAGTAGTTCAGCACCGACACGAGGGCCTCGCGCTGGTTTTCCTCAATCATGCGATCTGCTTCATCGATCACGACGGTGGCGGTGTTGCCAAGTGAGAGGAGGCGGTCTTCAAGAAGCGACTGGAGCTGACCAATAGTCCCAACAACGATGTGCGCACCGCGCGAGAGCGTTTCGTACTGCGACTGGCTACTCTCGCCACCCACAACCTTCACGACTTGGATCTCGCTGAGGGGGTTACCCATGCGGTGTGCCGACTTCATCATAGTAGCCTTTGATTCTGTGTCACCATCTTGTTGCTGTTGTCGCTGCTGCTCTTCCTCCTCTTCTACCTTTTCTTCTTTGGCTTCCCAGCGGACAAGCCTTTCACGATCTACTGCACTGTTGTCGTTGCTCCGCATGAGCAGCGCATTCACCTCTCGCGTCACCTGCTCCGCCAGCTCACGGGTAGGAACCATCACCAGAGCGTAGGGGCCAAGTGCAATGAGCTCCGGGTCATCCAGCAGCCTCGGGCGATGCATGCGTATATCCGCAAGCAAAGGGATCAGGTACGCTGCTGTCTTACCACTTCCAGTCTCGGCCACACCAAGTACATCGATTCGGCTTGATGGGGGAGAGGACGGTACTGTCGTTGCTGTGGTGGTGGTAGTGGTCATCGCAAGTGGAACACATTGACACTGCACCGCAGTGGGGAGTGTGTATCGGCTCGCAACGCTCTTACCCAGTGCGTAGGGCAGCTTTGCTTCTTCCCAGCAGCGAATTGGCGGGATAGAATCGGCTGTTAGAGTGGCAAGTCCGGTGTGACTTGCGCTAGGAATGCCGCTGCCGCTGCTGCCACGTTGAGCCTTGTCTTGTAGTTTCCTTTGCGAGTGATGTGAAAATGTTTTCACGGTGGACGATGGCAATGAGAAAGCAGCAGGTGCAGTGAAACCTGCTGCACTGATGCTGCTGCTGCTGGAAAAGCGTCGGCTAACGATTTGAACTTCGATACCAAGTCGATTGCGAAAAACAGCCCAGCTCGCGCTTGTCATTTCTGATAAAGGACGCTCCGTCCACTGCTTCTGATTCATCCCTGTTGTAGTAGAGACGGTGGTTGTAGCGCTGCTCGTGCTGGTGCTACTGCCTATCACGTGTTGTTGTTGTTGTTGTTGTTGTGATTGCTGCTGCAGCTTACGCTTCTTTTCAAGTCGCTGGAGCAGTGGATCTTTGAGCCCTACACCACGTTTGGCTAGTCCCGACGATGGCGCAGGTGCGGGCGCAGACGAAGTACCGCTATTGCTAATATTGTTAACACCACTACTACTCAACCCAGCATTGGCGTCATCCACCGACACCGTGAACGCCGACTTTGTAGAGGTAGATGGTTCAGACTGATGGTGTTGTTGTTGTTGCTGTTGAAGAAGTAACCATCGTAGGATGGGTGATGGCGCGGTGGAAGGGCACTGGCGCACCGATGCTGGGGCTGCGTCTATTGCCCTCTTTGCAACCGTGATGAAAGCCGTGTCGACTGCATCCTTTGAGTTTGCTGCTATCGCTACGGCGGTGGCCGATGCGGCAACTTCTGTGTTGTCCCCTGTGTATATCTTCACCATGCCTGCGTCACACGCACACAACAACAACAAAAAAGAAATGTATCTGAAAAAGGCGGCAATGTCTCTACTGCTTAAGAAGATAACAATAATAATTACCCTAATTTTATCGAGCACGCGTATTCGTCCGCAGCTCCCTCAAAAAGAAAAAAAAAACTAAAAATGAAGGAGTCGAAATGCAAGGTGGGCTCTCTCTATCCCTCTATCTCTATTTCTCTCTATCTCTCTCTCTCTCCCTACAAATAGGTATATTTTTAATTTTAGTATAACTGGATAGTTTACTCGTTACGGAGTAAGAAGTTAGACGCCGCTCAAGAACATAAATTTATCAGATATAGATCATTTAAGAAGGATGGGGAAGATGGGGGATGATGAAAAAAAAAAAAAGGAGAGAGAAAGGAAAAAAGAAAAAAAAATGTAGAAAAGATAAAAAAGATATTCATTGGACATGTAATTTGTTCCAGTGCTGGAACAAAGGAGATAATGCAATATATATGAATAGTTTATAAAATGAAAAAGAAGGCGTGTGTGTGCGTGTGCTAACAAGACGGGGGGAAGCCTCTGATGCTCTCATCTTTCATGTACTCCCCCACTTCCTGTTTCATTTTATCGCTGCCCCTTTTTTCTCTTTTGAGAGTGTTGTGCAGCCGTGCAAAGAAGTATTTTTTTTTTTTTGGTATATATCTGAACCGATCAAAAGTTTTTCTTTATAATGACAAATATAAGAAATAGAAGCATGGCTATCATAAAACAAATACTAAAGAAACAACAACAACTAACCAACAGCACAGAAACATAGTATATATATATATATATTACGTGCATATAAAATCAATCCGTGCATATATATATCTGTAAGCGTGCGCCATCTCTATATTTGTGGTAGCAAAAAAAAAAAAAGACGGAAATAAAAATAATAAAAGAAGACGAGAAATGCACAACACGTGCACTGAGTATTCAATAAATGAACATTTGCTCTATTTGAAAACAAAAACAAAAAAAACAAAAAGAAGAAACACATCAGAAGTACAGTTTGAATTTACCAGGCAAAAAAAAAAATGAANGCTATCATAAAACAAATACTAAAGAAACAACAACAACTAACCAACAGCACAGAAACATAGTATATATATATATATATATTACGTGCATATAAAATCAATCCGTGCATATATATATCTGTAAGCGTGCGCCATCTCTATATCTGTGGTAGCAAAAAAAAAAAAGACGGAAATAAAAATAATAAAAGAAGACGAGAAATGCACAACACGTGCACTGAATATTCAATAAATGAACATTTGCTCTATTTGAAAACAAAAACAAAAAAAACAAAAAGAAGAAACACATCAGAAGTACAGTTTGAATTTACCAGGCAAAAAAAAAAAATGAAGAAAAAGAAGAAAAAAAAGAAACATACACGCAAATTTCTCCAGCAACAACAAATAAAAAAAGAAAAACTTGACGCTAGGCACATACACACCTTCACTTCTTGAAGTTTTCTTTTTTTTTTTTCTCCTCCTTTTTTTTTTTTAAATGTATATGTATGTTTCTCCCGCACGCCCTCTTCATTTCTACTTTCTCTTTAAAAAAAAAGAAAAAAAGAAAAACTTATATATTGTTGTTTCAATTTCATCTCTATATCAAAGTTCCAACTCTATGACTTACGCCACGCTTTTCTCCCCTCCCTCTCCTCTTCTCATCAGTTTTTTTTTTTCTTTTTGACTAGTTCGTGTATTATTTTTTTCTTCCCCCTTCTCCTCTTTCTTCGCATTTGCCGCGTCTGTCACTTCGTCTCTCGTACACGGTTTTACTCAAAGAAACAAAAGTGCTGTTATTAATATTTCTTTCCATCTGGTAATTTTTTTTTTTTTTCTTGGCTTCCAAACGTGATGTAAAGCAGAAAAAAAATATGAAAAATACGTAAAAAAAAAAATACATGATAACAATATTGCGACAACAGTACTATAACAAGAAAGCTGAGGGAGGGGGGGGGGAG
>JASANZ010001734.1:0-12549 GCA_030849805.1 Sergeia podlipaevii | reverse complement strand
TGATGCCGGCTTGATGTGGTTGCAAGGACCCTCCAGCGCGCATGCGTGTGAGTGGATACGAAAGTTGAGGCAGGCAGGAGCATCCTCAGCGTTAGAGATATATAAAGGTGGATGAGGTATGCACGCTATGCAATTATTTCTGTACAATATTGCAGCTGTGAGGAATCCGCTGCTTCGCTCAAGAGAGACTGACTTTGGATATGCTGCTGCTGCTGCTACTGTTTTCGGCGCTTTTTTTTTTCTCTACTCCCTTTTTTCTTGTGTGTGTGTTTTGGAATGATGCATTTTGTTTTTCTTTTCTATGTTATACTTCTCTGCTTTTTTTTGCTTGGAGTTTCCTGCTTGTACACAAGCTTTATGTTGTGTATGAATTGTATAGTATTCTCACATGTTATGTGCTTGTGTTCGTACCGTTACCTTGATATATTCTGCTGCTGGTACTAGGGTACCCCACATGGAATAATTGGAAATGATGGGGATATGCGCTATCTTACATGATCGTTGCATAAAGAGGCGAGAAGACTCGCTTTGAAGTTTTTATGCATCTCTGCTCCGTATCTCTGGCGCAGTGCATACAATGCGATGTATACATTCATATTTTGCGCCTTTTCTTTATTCTCCTTTTCTTAATTTTTTTTTTCCCTTCCTAGTAGGTAGTCCAGTTTAGACGTTATATACGTTTTGCCAAGCGTTTGGATATAATGTGTAGGTGTGCCAAGGGAAATCAATCTATTTCTTGAAAGGAAAGAAGCAGAAAAGGGTGTATATATATATAGATGGACATTTCTAATCCGTTATTTTTTTTTCTCTTTATTGAATTGTGCTGCAAGAAGTTTGGCACGGACGCTGTGTAGGCCCTCCTTCTCCTTCTTTGCACATCACTGACACACTCACATCAAAGATACTCCGGTGTGTAGGTGCCGTGCCGATGCGATTTGTGCCGCGACTGCGACTATCATTGTGGCGTTCTACAGCTTTCTTTTCTCTTAAGAGGGGCCCCGCATTGTTCTGTGGGCCTACTCTCACCTCACCTCTTTTTGAAACCTCTATTTGTTGTAATGTATTGTGTGCCCGCTGGTATAGCGCTCTACAGCATGGCAGGATGCCACCAGCTTCATCAGGGCATGCTACACAGCTGAAGCAGCACCAACTGAAGAAGAATAAGAAACAGGAATCGCTCTCTGCGCAGGACCGACTTGTTAAGTGTGTCAACACAAAAGTGCAGAACTGCGATGCGGAAGGGGCAGTGGCGGTGGTGCAGGCCGGCCTTCGGGGCACTTTCGTTGATGGGGATTGTGCCAACATGTCTTCTTCTTACACAAGCTGTGTCAGTGGCATCAGAACGAGCAGCAGCGCTATCAAGGGCGTGACATCCACCTCCTGCTTCTCCTGGCGTGCTGTTTCAGCTGCACTTTATGCTTGCGAGTCTCAGGGCAAGGCGGAGCTCGGTCTCAGCCTTATCGCTGAGGTACAGGCACGCTGCCCAAATGCTAAGTGGGAAGACGCAGAGGCGGAGCGCGCGCTAGCGGTGGTCCTGCGCCTTCAGTGTCACTGCGGGGACGCTGTAGCTGCACAGCACATGATTGCCTTCATGGCTTGCCATGATGTGCTGAGGCTGCGGAGTGCCTCTCATTACTTGCAATTTTGCTGTACGCGCAGAGATCGAGGTGGTGCAATGGCACTCTACGAGGTTGCACTCAAGAAAAAAATTGAACTGGGCCTACGGGACTATGTGGCACTGGCTGCAGTTTGCGTGGCCAACGCTGAGCCACTCAACACCCTGCACTTTATGCTACGAGAGATGCAGGATCACGTGACAGAGGTGAGCCCTGATATGATACCGCTGCTTGAGCAATGGTGCGCGCTACAGGCATCGCCATTATCCCAAGGGCCGACACTGTCAGTGACGTGCTTCAATACAGGTGTTGCTGCTGTTGTGACGGAGGAGGAGGAGTCCCGACTCGATGTCTGCAGTAAAAGTGGCGATATCAGGAAACATGATAAGATCGGTGGGATCACCAGCAGCAGCAGCAACGGGTGTGCCAAAGCGAGTGCATGCCCGGTATGTACACGCCCGCTGCGGGGGTACCCATTTTCGGAAGACCAGCGAGCCACCCTCTTGCATGATCTTATCCACACTGTAATTCACGAGAAGTGCAAGACGCGCAGGTCGAAACTCGGCTTTGAGTGCTTCCAGCGGTACATTGCAGAGCGCAAGCGGCAAGGCGACACTATTGACATCCTCATTGATGGCGCAAACTTGGGCTACTACGGACTTTCTAAATGGTACACTGATGCCAAGAAGGAGCTTCTCCAGAAGCGAGGTGTCACTGATATCAATGCCGCCGACCTTACCTTCAAGCGTCATGGCGGTGGCAGTGGCGTTGATGTTGGTGTCAGTTACGCTCTCATCGACCAGGCTCTTACTATGAGTGTGGCACAGTTTCACTTCCGTCGGCCACTTGTTATCTTACATGAACGCCACTGCGAGAAGCAAAACATGACCCCAGAAGGTGCTCAACTTGTGGCGCAGTGGCGTAAAAACGGATGGCTTTACTGCACATCATCGGGTCTCAACGATGATTTGTGCTGGCTCTACGCGGCTCTTGAGCTCACAGAGTGCGAGGAGAAGAAGCGGTCTTGTGTAACTACAATCCACAGTGACGACCCTGTCACGTTGGAGTTCCCTGGCGGTGCCGGTGAATCAAGCCAAAGGCCGTTGTATGTGCTGACGAACGACTTGATGCGCGATCATCACTTCCGGTTGCTAAGTCCACGCTGCTTCACGCGGTGGCGGGATCAGCACACTATTCGGTTTACATGCGTCCGAGAGAGTAACGAGACGCACTTGCGCTGGAAATTTCCAGATGCTTTTACGTGGTGCATTCAGGAGTCTGCACCGGGGTGTTGGCACATCCCTGTTGGACGTGAAGAGGGCGTTGAGGTTGTCGAGGAAACCGCTGCAGATGGCATACAGCCGATGCATGCGTCGCGCAGTCAGTGGGTGTGCGTCTCCGCGCGATAGGAATACAGCTGGATAGCTAATGTGGATACCCCCATGGGTAGCAACTCAGAATCATTTTTTTTTTTTTTTTTTTGGAGAAGAGTTGCTTTCTCCCCCTCACCTTCTCTTTTTCTTTACAGCATTCATGCAGTTTCACTGAAAAAAATAGCAGTGATAAGAATCACCTGAAGAATGTAATAATAAGCGTATGCTTCTGATTTTTTTTTTATTAGCCGATTAAATGTTTTGATGCATTCTGTTGCTTTTTCTTTCGCTTTCTTACATTTTTTCTTTTCTTTCTTTTTGTTCTCTGTTATTCATTTTTTTTTTATTTTATGCATCTATATAGTAGTATTCTCTTCTCCATCACAAGATGACTAAGGGTACCACCTCCATGGGTCAGCGCCACGGGCGCACCCACATCCTGTGCCGCCGCTGCGGTCGCAACTCTTACCACGTTCAGTGGGAGCGCTGCGCCGCCTGCGCCTTCCCCCGCCCCAGCCGCCGTCGCTTCAACTGGTCCGTCAAGGCTGTGAAGCGCCGCACCACTGGTACTGGCCGCTGCCGCTACCTCAAGGTCGTCAACCGCCGCATCGCCAACCACTTCAAGACCCCCAAGGCGTAAGATTAAAAGAAAAGTGGCGGCGCGTTAGGAAGATGAGAAGACGCATCACTGCTCTGCTCTGCTTTGGTGCATTGCAGCGACGCAGTCTACATACTCGCTGATTTTTTTCTTTATTTTGTTATTACTTATTTAAAAAACACGCACACACACATCATCATCGAACATAGATAATTTCTTTGTTTTCCTTCTGGACATCCCTTTGGGGACACTTTTTTTTTTTCTCATGTTTATGAAGACATGCTGACTGAGCAAGCCAGTTCCCTCCCGATTTTCCTATGCAGGTTTTGTATCGCTACTTTTTTCACATTTCTCTTTCTCTTCCTTCCTTGTCAAAGCGATTTACTGCCAATCCATGTATTGATGCTATTTTTTTTAAAAAGGAAACAGCCTTGATAGAGTTCGCAAATTTATTTTTTTTGAAAGGAAAAAGCTACTAGGACAAATGCTGAGATACTCTAGCAGATTGCGGCAACCACGCTTGTCTGTCGTTCATACAATAGCTATCTGTCAATCCACACGCAGCAACCGCTCGTCCGTTTTGTTACCTTCACCATTCTCTTCATCACACGCAACTCGTGCCAGACTTCCCGTTCGGCGAGCACTGTCGCAGCTAGCTTGTCTATCCTTTCTCTCGCATCAAGAACCAGGTGACCAAGGACGGCAGCAGCTCCGTGCACTCGGTACTGCATCATCTTTTTGTTCTTCTATCCCTCCAGAGAGTACCGCCACAAGCACTATCATGACTACATGCCTTCTGTGTGACTGTGAATGCAGCTCTTGGCTAGAACACTGTACCAAGCCTTCGCACTTGGCACGAGTTGCGATATGTCATACGTTTGCGATGCCAGAGCGAGGGGAGTTCATCAGTGCCCAGCTACAGAAACATATTCGCCTTGACCTTGGCGTAGTGGACAAGTTGTCAGAGCGCAAAGAAAAACGACGCCGTGGCCGCTTGAGTTCGACCATTGCACACTTGACAGAGGAGGGCATTATCAATGAGAGCATCCCATGTGTGGCGCCACTTGCCACTACTGAAGGCGCGCAGGAAGAGTCACCACCACCACCACTGTCATCAAGCGGAGCCGGTGCGCTGTGTGTCGGAGAGCAATTTCTCAACTTGGTGCTTGCTGGCGAGGGGGTGGCACGACAGGAAGTGCTCGATCGACTTGCCAGATTGATGCCTCTGTGCGGTGCTGAGGAGCTGAGTGCGGTCTGCATGTTTGTTCTTTCCACCCGCAACGTAGCCCGCGTATTTGACCTATTAGAAATGTCCACGCTTGTGAAGAAGAACAGCACGCAGACCTTGGAGTCGGGCTCTTTAGAGGCAGAAGCGCCATCAGCGTCACCACTACTTGCACTTCGCATGAATGAGAAGGCAACTGTAGTGTTTGCGTGCCTAGGTGAGCTCGCTGTTTTTCACCGTCAGGATCGATCTCCCGCTATTGTGAGTGCTGCCGTAGCAGATGTATGGGTACAGCACGTGCTCGCTACCCACGCGCTAGAGAATATCCTTGCGGAGCTCGTTCATGACGTGCTGCAGCGCACGGTTGCAGAGAACACCCCTGTGTGGCGAGAGTACAAGGCACAGCTTGGAGACAGAGAGGCAGAGACTGAAGAGGTAGAGAGTAGTGGCAGCGGCACCAACGTGGCTTCAAGGTCACCCCCGCTGCACCGAGTTCGCCAGCCCCCTTTGCGCTCCTCCTCCTCCTCTCTGGCAGGTGAGAAGGGGAGGCAAGTGTTGCCAGACACAGCTTGCAGGCAGCTCATGGGGTTCAATCCGCTTCATGTACCGAATGGAAGCGAAGGTGCTTCCGGAGAGACGGTTCCATCGCTTCCACAAGAGGGCACCATGCCATGTTACAAGAGTCCTTCGTGGGAGAAGGTGAGAGGCGCGCTATCGCTTGAGGAAGTTGGAGCTGTGGAAAAGCTCCCTTATTAAGTCATGATGTGCAGGTATGCCTACACTCTTGCGCGCTGATAGTTCCTTCTGTCATTTTTGAACAGGAGTAAGAGGATATAAAGCAACTAGGCTGGCAGAGAAATAGCATAATCTTTTTACTTTTTTTTCTTTTTTCTTAGAGATACCGCGATTGCTTTGTGAATGGACACAGTAAAGTGCCTACATTATCGATTTTATATTCGGTCATGCATTGCCGTTGTGAACGTGTGGAAGCTGATGCTTATTATTGTTTTTGGATAAAAAGAAAAAAAAAGCAAAATGAAATTTTGACTCATTTGAAGTATACATACATATATAAGTCCATACAGCACGAACGTTTCTCCTTCCTCTTATCTTCCATTTCTCATTTTCCTAAAGAAATCTTTCTTCATTATTGCTCTTATATGTCTCGATATTTATGTTACAACTTATGCACTCGAATATGAATACAACAACAAAAAAAAGATATGACTTTCAACAGAGTACAACCTGGTTCAAAAAAATAACAAGAGGGGCGACAAAAACAAAGAAAAAAGTTAAAAAAACTACATAGTGTTTGCAAACAAGGCAGTTCTTTACAAGTACGTACACATATGTAGATGAATTATCAATTGACACTATATATACTCCCCTCGCATAAAAATATATACACACGCACCATTGCACAATCACATACACACGTCTACGTACGAACGTTAAGTGCATCATCAAATCAACACGGCACACAAAGGGATGAATACATTTACCTTTATTAGTGCCGAGCACACTCGAGTATCTGTGCCTCTTACTGATGGTATTGTGCGTCAGTCTTTGTATCTACAGGCGGCTCTTGGAATTGAGGAGGGTGTAGGCTACATCCCGATTTCACGAACAAGTGTGCTGCGCGCTTTTGTTTCGTATGTGCAATTTCGTGATATTGTAGACAAGTTGAGGGAGAAGCTGAACAGGGGGCAGCCACGTGACGACTGTCAGTACTACACCATCGCGCCTATGCACTGTGGCGGCGGTAGCGAGCGCAGCTTTGATGCCGCGATTGCCGCCGCCGCCGCCGCCGCTGCTACAGCTGCAGCTGCAAGACTACCTTCAGCTTCGACCGTGGCTCTGGCCGAGGAGAGCCCACACCTGCTCTCGCTTCAGCGTTTTTACCCCAATACTCCTGGGAGGAGGCTGCGTGGCAGTAGTGGGTACGACGTTGGTGACTGCGTGGAGGACGTTGCAGACGTATTCTTTATTGAAAACATTTTGTTTAGATGCCACGCACGCACAGAGATGACACAGCGCCACGTCGGGACCACTTCGGAACTCAATGGACAAGAAAAGCCTACCTCTTTGCCTTCACCCACCACCACAACAGGTGGCATTCCTCTCGAGGCACTTGCAGCTCTCTCCGCCTCGTTATCCTCAAAGTCTACCTCTAGAGGTTCTATCACAACTCTCGCGCTGAGCCACACTCAGCAGGTGTTTCTCCTGGAGCTTCTCACGGCAGCAGACTTTCTAGGGCACATGCAGCTGGCGCAAGTCTGCGCACAGTATTTCGGCTGTTGGCTGATGCAGTGCACAGAGACCGAACTTCTGACATCATTTGCCCCACCCGCGGCCGTGGTGGGGACGGAGGGCAGGTCAGACGAGGAGATCATCGATGATGGCGACAACGCACAGCAGCTGATGTGTCTATCCGTGCCCGAAACCACTGCCCTTACGGATCCATGGCTGCCCCAGTGGTCCTCACCACCGCTAGTGCCGTCGCTTTCAGAGCCTCGGCCTAAACTGACAGCATCAACAGGGGCGAGATCACGTGCAGCGGAGCCTGCTGGCGTAGCTGCGAAGGAGAGCAAGCGAAAGCAGAAAAGAACTGCTTCTGCTGCAAAGGTGACTGATTCTTTCTCTGCTAGCACGGACGCGCTTCTTGTGACCGTGAGTGAGGCAGACGCGCAGAACACCACTCCCAATGGAAGACAGCCAAAGCTATTGGCTGAACAGAGGATTGCACTTCTCGAGGATGCGAGGCGAAGAGGCGATCAGTTTGTACGCCCCTACTAAACTCGAGTCCTCCCCCCATCCTCTCTACCACTTTGCTTCTTTAATATCCAGTCTTTCAACTTAGTACAATCGCAACAACAGAGAAAGAGAAGGAGAGAAAGCAAAGCAAAAAAAAAAAACAGCAACTTCAAAAAGAAGCGACTTTATTCAAATCTTTCTGCATTATAAATTCCACAGTAGTTGAGCGCGTGTGCATATCCAAAATAAATAAAATAAATGAAACCTTTTTTTATGGCGCTCAGTCAAATCTCATTTTATAATTTTTTTTTATTCTCCCTTTTTCTCCATTCTGTTCTTTTTTTTTTTTTCTAACGCACACACACACATATTTTATGCACCCCCCTTCCCCCACACTTATTTACACTCAAGTAGTGAAAGGAAATAGGCCGTGTAGTACTCTACACACTTTTTTTTTTCTTAATTTGGTTGCACAATCCTTTGCATTGTAAAACTACCTGTGCGAACGCGGCACAACACATATACAGAACACTTGGTATTTGTGCGTCAGTTCTTGGAACATTTTTTTTTTGTTTTCTATATATATACCTATATATTGTTTTGCTTTTGCTTTTGCTTTTTTTTTTTTTTAAGTTGTCCTTTGTTATTGGATTGGAGAGTTTTGCTTCTTTTTTTGGGTTTTCACCAAAATTAGTATTTGTTATACGAATTGCTACTAACTAATAATATTTTTTTACGTTGAGTTTTACTGTTGAGTAAACACTTCTAGTCTCATTTTGCTACTTACTGCAGATCACGAGGAAAGGAAGTCGACTTACCTCACAGTGCATTGTGCTATATCGTTTTATATCTGGGTTCATCACACGCGATATATAAATAGAAAGGGAGAGATACAAGGGACCAGGAGCAACGGGAGGAATATATATATATATATAAACGTGGGAAGAAGAGAACAATACTTTGTCAAGAGTAGACTTTGGCAATAGCCTGAGAAACGTATTGAGTTTAGCAAGAGGAGGGTACGAAAGTTTACTATATACATATTCTTTTTTAAAAATATTTTAGGTCCTTCTTTCTTAATCAATAGTTTTTCATCATGAAGTTGACTCGCTATTTCTACAAGTTGATCACAACTCTTCTTTACGTTTTTCATGCGATGATGCTCGCAACAGCGATTGCGATGTTTGTTGTTGCGGGGGTACAGCGTAGGCACTACTTGCTATACGCTGAGACCGTCGTGCTGCCTCACATGGATGTTGGCTTCGTTACTATGGCGGCATATTTTGTTGCAGGCGTTTCCTTCATGTCACCTGTTATGTTCGTCGTGGCATTCTTGTTGGCGCCTATAACACTGAGATGGAAACAAGCACGCCGCGCCACTCGTGCCGCGCACAAGATGAAGAAGTTGGTTTGTCTTCGCAACAGTAGTGGCGACGACAGCGGGGCTTACATAGGGGAGATCAATACACCACAGGATGAGACACGCAATCTTGTCACGCATCCACGCGAAGGCGTGAGTGATCTTTCGACTCAACACTTTAGCAAGTCTTCTTTTGTCACCGCAGTGTGTGACGCACCACCGGCGAGTGAATCGTGGAGCTGGTGGCGCACTGCTCGACACAGTTTGGCGCCTGAGCAGCGCGTCTCCTCTTCACCGCGCTTATGCTTACACAAGACTCACAAGGGTAGCGACGTCACTGAAAAGTCAGAGAGGGAGAAAGAAAAGAGAGCACTCACGAAGAGCGCCTCAGAGGTACGGCAACAATCAATAGAGATGACCCCGTTTCCGCCTACTTTGCCACCGCCACCCATTGTGGCTGCTATTGCGCCTCTTTCATGCGATGCGGAGAATAAAGGGCAGATGGCAGCGTCTCTAGGCGAGTCACCGTTAGGCCCCGTACTTACCAATACTGAGCTGAAGATAGGGGCGGTGAATAATCAACTGACGGATGATCGGCCGCCAGCCATGTCGGTTTGCGTGACCGCGCAGACCGTTAGTGATCGTAGCGTGAAGTGCATGCAGTCGACCACTCTAGGCCCTGGTACTACCACCGGAAACGCTGATGCTGATAATGCTGCAGCTGCTGCTGCTGAGAGGGCTACGCTTGCGCCGGAGGAGATGCCAAGGGTCTTCAAGTGGCCTGAGAACAGGGGGATTTTGTCCACAGACTCCTCGTTTGACGAGAAGGACAGTGGCGCTCCAGGGCCCCCTGACATTCGCATCTCCGCTCCAGCTGCGGGTCACGACGAACGGGAGAGCATACTCAGCTTGGACAGTTTTGCACATGATAGCAGCAAAAGCAAATCGGCTCTAGTGCCCGCGACATCGGGTGCAGTAACTGCTGCTACTGCCGCTGCTGCGCACTATCAATCGACGCGCTCGGAGGATGATTACAGCAGCAGTGCGTGGCAGAGGGAGGGGCTAAGCCACTACCGGGGTTCCACGACAACTGACGAAGCGTTGAGGATGGTTGCTGCCGCTGAAGGAAAGGAGAATGACTGCGACGAATTGGCGCCAGCTGAAGCGATGGGTCACACTTTCAGTAATCCAGCGGAGGTGGAGGAGGCGATCAAGCGAAGGGCCATCTTGAGAGGGACCGAGACCCAGAAGCACTACCAGTCACACGGACGTTGCCTCCACCGGCGGGTGTCGCGCGAGACGGCATGCTCCGGTGGTCACGCGGCGACAGAGCAGATGGCGGCTGGCACGGAGTGCGGTGATGAAGGCTCTTCTCAAACAATGATGTCTGCTGTCGTCAACAGCTTTTCAGGACGCGGCAGCACCGCACCTGATTTTACCCTCACTGGTGCCTACGACGACCATGGCGGAGAATTCACGTTAGATGGTGAGTGCAGCAGCAGCAGCGATGGGGATGTTGGTATCGACATTGGAGACCTAGATAGGAGCGCGGCGACCGGTGTACCGTCATGCCACAGCGAAAAAAACGAAGGTGCAAGTGCCGTAAGTGCACAACAACTGCCACTGTCTTCGCCGCCGTTTTTGTCATCGTCTGTGCCAGCAACCAACATGGCGTGTGCCTGGCCCCGAAGCACCAGTGGTGACGGTGCCACTGAAGAGACATTTGAAATGCCTGCCATTGCCGCCATTAGTTCTACAGAGTGCGCTTCACCACTTGCATCGGCAAATACCAACGGCGCTGTCGGGACGCTAGTTTCTGCACCAACCACTATTGCTGCTATCCACAAGCGAGGAGGCCCACTGACTTACTCTCTATCACGCTCCATATCTGGCGACGATCGACCATTACCGCCTTCTCAGCAGTACTTCCATCCACTCCAGACACCACCATTGCTGCCTTCCCCTGACTCTTATGATGGTCTGCGGCACCCCCCACAGCAATTGTGCAGCGTGGAGCAAGTGAGGGGTACACGCAATGCATTTGACAACGGAAGCGATACGACCATACTCTGCGCGGATGAGCACTATAACAGCAAAGCCTACTACGTGGACAAAAGCCAAATTGCAGTTTATTTAGTGTACTATATCTGCACCATTGGGTCTCTCGCGTGTACACTTGTGTTTGGCTATACAATCGCCCTACGCACGCTCATGAGCGGGTATGGAAGCGAGTACAGTCAAGCGGATGGGTGGGATATTATGTTTCAGCTGAACTTGATGACTAATCGCATAAATGACGCCATGTGCAAGCTTCAAATGCAAAAGCGCTGCTCTGGCGGGGGCACGTTATGCCCTGCGCCATCGTACTCAAGCGTGCTTGAAGCGTACAATGAATTTTGTCCCTACTGCCCGACAGAACAGCCCACGATTGCTACTTTTACCCGTCTGTGTCCCCCTGAGTACAAAATTCCTAAGAATCTATACGGCCCTCTCTACCTCTTGCTCACTGCTATTGCATCAGCAGTGCTCATTGGCGCCGTCACCTTCGCTGTCATCGTGAACTGCTGCCTGCATCTACGCTTGCACTGCTCTTATGAGGAGAATGTTGAGCTTCAGAAGATTGAAAGCCGCCAAACACATGGGAAGCGCATGCGCACTGAGTTCTTTAATATTACTACCCGCCCTCTGACGGAGGCCCAGCAAGAGAAAGATGAACAACGTGACGACACTGGACAGCAGCAGAAGGAAACAACACAACAACAGCAACACCAGCTGCAACAGAGAGTGCTTCAGCGTCAGTTTAGCCGTCAATTCTTCAACTACTCAGGGGTATCTACGAGTGACCTGACTACCAGCACATCAAGCCGACGTCAACGCGGAGGAGGAGGAGCGGCTATCACTAGTCAGGTGCTTTCTGGGCAGTCTTCCAGCAACGCTTCATCCCCTGGTCGCGGTTCGCGGCGTAGCACCCCCATGACGCGTCCTCTCTCAACTAGCGGAGCGGTATCTGACGCTGACATGCGCCGTCACTCCCCGAAGAATTTAAATACCTGCAGCGGTAGCATGAGCATCGGATCTGGAGGGGGCAGCGGTGAACAGCGGAAAAGGACACCGAGAGGAGCCTCCTCGCTTGCTGCTGGTGCTGGTCCAAGCAGCGATGACGGTACGTCGGCGACGGCAATGACGCCATCCAGTACTAGCCTTATACCCCACCGCCCCGTGAACTTGCCTGGTAGGACCGGACCGCTCATACACAGAGACGCAACGATGCTTTTAGAGAAGATTCTGTAGTCGCGGTGGTGAGTACCACTTTCCTCAAGTTGCATCTCACCCCTTCCATTCTCATTGTTGAGGACATATGAGTTGGTGAAGTAGTGGGAAATAGGAGTGACTGTGTGTGTGTGTGTGTTATCAGCTGGTGTCGAAGTCAAGGGGAGGGGGACTAAGTAAGAGTGAAGGGGAGAAATAACGAGCGTGTGCGCTTTTTTTTTTCTATGCTTGTCACTCACTGCACTATTTCATTATAGTGCACACATTCGCACACACACACACACATATATATATATATAAATATATAAATATACATACTGATACTTTTCTCTCTCTCTCTTTTGCATTTTGTT
>JASANZ010001733.1:0-12519 GCA_030849805.1 Sergeia podlipaevii | reverse complement strand
GGAGGAAAAGCGTGGAAGGAAGGTGATCACTGTTGAGGTGTTGAACTGGCATATGGAGATGTAAAAGTTTTCAGCAGAGCAGAGAAAAAAATCTACTTTTCTTTTTGTTCTTTTAAATTTCCGCAACGAGGAGCTAATATAGATATAAGTATATGCCGGAGCGTACAACTTGAAAGAAGGGGCATTGTGGGGGATGCTCTCCATGAACTTTCGGGTTCTTTTAGCAGATACGCGCAGACATGTGCACGCAAATCAGGAGTTCTCCACGTAGGTTGCCTGAGAGGTCAAGCGCCGTGCTTGCTCTAGAAGCTTATCAAAGGAGGCCTCTAGACACTTGAGCCGGTCGGTGGTGTCAGCGCTCACTTCAGCTGTGGTGCTTCGTCGGGTTATGGATGGCGTCCTCTCGCTGTCATCGCTGCTGCTAGCCGTGGATGGGTGGCCCAACGGTGCCGGGGACTCTGGAGCAGGAGCGGCGGCGGTATGAGTGTCGTGAGTTGAGGAAAGATACTCCTGAAAGGTCTGCGTGGACAGTCTGAAGGCGCGCTCGTAGCTGCCAAATTCTCGTCGGAGGTGTCTGAACTGTATAACCTGCCGATTCAGCAAAATTGCATGGAATTGCCTAATGAGCGCCGAGCGCTTGGCCTTGGTGGCGGCGTAGAGTTTCCAGGCTCGCTGAATGGTCCGTGCCGCCTCCCCAGGCATCTTTGCACACAGTTTGTTTGTGCGGAAAAGGTTATACAGGTTGCGCTCTGGAAGGGTAAGGTCAATTGCGTCCATGAAGACACCCACAAGCCACACAAAGAAAACGAGTCCGAGCACCCACGCCAAGACGGCCGAAAAGCGGCCGGAAAAGGTCCGTGGAGCATAATCGCCATACCCAGACAGGGAAGCGGTTGCGATACAAAAGTAAACGGAGTCCAGAAAGCCAAGACTCTCGCCGTTGCTGTATAGCGTCGCTAGACTCACAAAGAATACGAGGAATGCAACAATTGTGACAGGGAGGTAGCGGTGCCTGCTGCTGCGCCACACAAGACGGACATCCACCCGGAGATTACAGAGGGTGGTGATGGCGCGTGCAAAGGTGCCACTGTGCACAAAGCGTGCAAAGCAGAGCGGGAAGACGTAGAAGCGGAGGATGACAAGGCTGTCAAGGCTGTTGATCCACTGGCGACTCCGCACCCCAGGCGGACATTGAAGGAGCCAAATCACAATTTCCAAAAGCATCCACAGCATCTGCGAAGAGTCAGCAAGGAGTGGGTTGTAAACGCTGAAGACAGGTGGGGTGATGGCGCGGAAACGACGAGTGCCAGTGAAGTGGCGCTTGATGCCGTAAACAAAGTAAGTGAGGGCGATGCCACCCAGGGAGAGCAGCAGCATGAGAACATGAATAACTGTATTTCCCACGAAGTTGTCGATCTGAAACATGGCGAGCGTATAGCAGAGAAACGCAAGGGCACACGTAATACAGCGCATCCACGTGTGGGCCGATTCGTTGCGCTCAAAGCAGGCAAGGAGAAGAGTGTATTCAGTGGCAGCGGGGAGTGTCTCAGGTGCCTGAGGGCCGGCAAGCTTGGTAGCACGGCGTTTCAGATCCATTGTATGCAGCTACTCGTAGCGTGCGTGTCGATTTGGAAAAGAAGTAAACAACGAAAAAGCAGCAACAATCAGAAACAGGGTGTATGTTTGTTTCTCTCGTCCCTTCAGATGAACGGAAGGGTACAAGCTAGGGTGAGTCTAATGTAAGCTTGTGGTCTTGCATAAATCTATATAAGGTAGTTTTGTAGTGACGTGCCTCTTCTTCCACCGAAAAAGCGGCGTATATATACTCTTTTTTTGTCAACGACAGAGCAAACGGGAAAAATAAAAAGAAGAAAAGATAAAAAAGAAAGTGTGCTAATGGTTCATTTGCCTTTTTCTCAAGGTATGCACAATCACTTTGAAGAAGGGTGAGAAAAGAAAAAAATAGCCCTGCTTTCTCTTGTAGCGTTATTTTTTTATGCCACCAGATTACAAATGCAAAGGAGAGCAGATATATGTACCTTTCTCCATTAATTCATGACCATATGACGAGTGCCTTCTTCAAAATGTTGATAAAAAGAAAGACACCTCTAAGATATATAGGGCTCACACCCTGCTCTTTCTTTAGTTTGTTGTCGTCGCCATTGTCGTTGCTTGTGTGCCATCATTTACCAACTTATTGGTTGGCCACACAAAGAAAGGAAGAGAAGAGAGAGCAAGAAAAGGAAGGAGAGCTATAAGGTGCAAGCTCCCACGTCTATATTTGTTTTACCCATTCTCCTGCCATTTCCTTTTTTTTTTCTTCATTTGTACTCTTCACATCTAATCACGTACGATTGCTGTCTTCATAATGGCAGTGTCAAGCAGTTCTGAAAGAAGCCGACACTTGTCCTCTAAAGTGCGGATTCGTTCCTCCCATTGGGTGACACTTTCCTGTGGTGAAGTGGTGCACGACTGCTGTAAACCTGCGCCATCTGTCTCCCCCTCAAGTCCCTGGAGCAGAATCATACTTTCTACATCAGCACGCGTGAGAGCTGACGAGAGCACGTTGCGGTCACGCAGTGCCATATGCACACGATTTACATCTTTAATTCGCTGCTCATGCCGTACTGCTTCACACACACGGTACACATACTCGTTAAGTTGGGCAGAGGTGAGTCCAGAGGCGGTGTGCACCGCTGCATCTGTGCCGCCAATGCCCCCACCACTCAGTACAGTTTCGCGAAAGGCGTGACGAGGAGATCGTAGCCGCTGCTGTGTACGGTGAAATGCTGCTGTAACGTGAAGGAGCTTCAAAGAAAGATAGTACATCTTGATGCGCTGCTTGATGGTCATCTTGGACCCAACATGCCTCGCACGATGGAGCTGCCACGCGGATTGTATCGTCCACGCCGCTCGATCATGAAGTGTGTGTGCCTGGATGTGGAAGAACATTACAAGACGCTGATTAGCGGTGATGGCTGCGGTGGTAGCGGCCGCACGGGAGGCCACCGCGATCGTGTAGGCAAAGAAGATAAAGCTAAACCCCCACGCGATAAGGACAACGGCCCTGCCGTTGACAGTGAGGGGGGTATAGTCCCCGTAGCCAAGAATCGCAAGAGCCTCAAAGGAGAACCAAAGCCCGTCCGAAACCGGCACGCCTTCCGCCTTGTGATACAAAAAGGCGATGCTGAGCCACACCGTTGGCACCAGCACCGCTGCCAGTCGAGCCGCGTGAAAGGCGAGGGTGGTGCGGATAAAGAAGAAAGTGCCAAGGGGTACCCCGCTTACGGCAGCCATGGCCTTGCAAAAGGTGCGGTAGGTGTAGGTGGCGTTGCTGAGGTAGAGCACGACTGCGTAAAGCCGTAGAAAGAGAAAGTAGTTAAGCACATTGAAGAGCGCCGGCCAGAAGACGACAATTGGGGGTGTTTGTATGTTCCACAGTACAATCTCTACCACCATGTGAAAAAAGAAGGGCGAGGTAAATATGTTGCGTGACTTGAAAAGCGCATTTGTGATGCCAACCAGCTGCGCCTTCACTTCATATGTCTTTGCAATTACTAGACAGGCGCCTTGGGAGAGAATAAAGATGACGAGATTCATCCAAAAGGGAGAATCCCCAACGGGGACCAGTGTGAGCAGGAACACAATGATTGCGAGAAGCGCGAGGACGCCGCGGAGCCACCGATGATAAAGGTGCAGCTTCTCCAGCGTCCCTAATTCTGTGGCCACGGCAAGCTCAGGTGCGGAGCGGAACGAAATCCCAAGATACAGCTCATCACGCAGGAGATGCTTGATTCGGCGTCCCAGAAGGCGAGGAACGCGTGTGATAGCACGCAGCTGACGGTTTCTATTAGTAGCCTTGGCCGGGTAGATAGAAACCGCAGTTTCTTCTGGACTGTCATCAACAGCAGCAGCGCTCCCGTTCCTAGCGGAATCATTATTCGCAACGTCTATACTGTTCTCCCTACCAGAGCTACCAACTGTGACGCCTCCCAAAACTGGGCGACCGCGGGTAGTTTCACTGTGCTCTGAGTCCATCTGGCTTAACATGTTAAAACCAACCCCTTCCCCCTCCTCCCCGTCCGCTGTCACTGCGAGTTCCGATGGATCTTGAAAGAAGCCCAAGAGAGAGCTTCCACTGTAATGAAATAAAACCAATAAAGAGAAAAAGCAACCAGGACTTTAAAAAAAAAAAAGGACAAAGAGTGTGCGTACTATAGTAGTAGTGTATATCTATGCACAGGCGATGAGCCTTCTCTTGTGTACCCCCACTACAAATTTGTAAGGCTTACAAACTGTACCAGCAGCAGATAAAAAACAATATAATACGTCACACTCACACCTTAATGTAATGCTCTTTACACAAAGTCTTCCACAAGACCTTCTCTCAAAGAACCTCTAACCTCAGCTATAGTAAACAACAAACCAAAAAAAAGGGAGGGAAAACAAAAGAAACATATAGCAGAGTTGAACATCAATGAGCACGCATGTATCTTCAGCAATGTATGAAGGCGGGTGATGCGTAGCATCACGTACGGTGACACACAGAACAAGCGACAGAAGTAACCGAGTGGGCTGGTGTCAGCTAGGTGGAAGATGTAAAGACATGTCTGCGAACACTTCAAAGTTTTGATATTAAGGTTTCGGAAAAGGAAGTTATGAATCACACGCGTAGAAGTTGAATTTCAAGTAATATTAGAAAAAGATAACAGCATAGCTGTAAGAATGAAAATATAAAAACAAAAAGTAATCATATATATTGTTTGTGCTTATATATAGCAGTGAATGTAGTAGAGAGAGAATAACATGTCCATCAAGCACCTCGTTGTTGCTTACTGCACAACGCCTATTGCGGCAAGAAGGATGGTGATAAAGAGAACAAAGAGCACGATGGCCTCCATGAGTGGTACATACAAAGGGAGGCTTAGCTCATATGTGAAAAAGTTTTTAAATGCAAACACCGTAGCAACTGATACGCACGTGAAGAAGATGACGGCAATGCACCACGACACACGCTTGCACGCAGAGCCTGTGAAGAAGTTGTACGGCGCCATACCGACCTTCACCGCGAGGAAGGGAAGCATGATGCAGAGTGCCACCCCCACCACAATGATTGGTATAAATGTAACTGTAGCAGCGACGACGTATACTCCGAAGCTGTCACTGTGTTCATGACGTTTGTATTTGGGAATGCTTGCAAACACTGCGATGGAGAAGCCAATGGTGATCAGGCTCAGAGCAAACGCAAGCACACACCACACGAGCACCAAGGTGCGCAGCCATATTGATGGCACTGTGCTAACGCGTGTTTCTGGTACCACAGAGAGAAACGGGTCTGAGACAATCTCAGCGTTAACTACGTCCTTCCCTGGAAGGTCGCTGCTGGTTTGCAGGCTTGCGGAGTAATTGTGCTCTTGAAACATGCCGAGTAGAGATCTTGAAATAAAGGTNTGCACAACGTAACTGCAAAACTTTACTGAAAAAAAAAACACATGAAAGAAAAATAAACAAGGGCAGAAGTGCATATAGCAGAGTTGAACATCAATGAGCACGCATGTATATGTATCTTCAGCAATGTATGAAGGCGGGTGATGCGTAGCATCAAGCACGGTGACACACAGCACAAGCGACAGACGTAGCCAAGTTGGCTGGTGTCAGCTAGGTGGAAGATGTAAAGACACGTCTGCGAACACTTCAAAGTTTTGATATTAAGGTTTCGGAAAAGGAAGTTATGAATCACACGCGTAGAAGTTGACTTTCAAGTAATATTAGAAAAGGATAACAGCATAGCTGCAAGAATGTAAGTATGAAAACAAAAAGTAATCATATATATTGTTTGTGCTTATATATTTATTTATATATAGCAGTGAATGTAGTAGAGAGAGAATAACATGTCCATCAAGCACCTCGTTGTTGCTTACTGCACAACGCCTATTGAGGCAAGAAGGATGGTGACGAACAAGAGAAGCAAGACGATGGCCTCAATGAGTGGTACATACATGCGCGGCTTAAAAGGCTCTGAGTACACTGCAGCAAACCCAAATGTCATAGCCGCATAGAGACACATAAAGAAGATGACGGCAATGCACCACGACACACGCTTGCACGCAGAGCCTGTGAAGAAGTTGTACGGCGCCATACCGACCTTCACCGCGAGGAAGGGAAGCATGATGCACAGTGCCACAGAGACAACCAGCGTAGGAACATACAGAGCAAGAACGATAACATATAGTATAAAATTTAGATCATCTTCTTCGCTGTGGTGGGGTTGATACGTTCGACTTAACGCCAATGTAACAATTGATAATATAATGACGGTCAGGCTCAGAGCAAACGCAAGCACACACCACACGAGCACCAAGATGCGCAGCCATAGCGACGGAGCTGGAGACGCACACCTCTTGGGGGCTGGCGAAAGGGGTGAACTGGTGAGGACTTCTTCTGAGCTTCTTCTAGACATGTCAGTGAGGGTTGGTCTGCTGGGTGGATCAGTAGGGTCGCACGAGAGAGAGAGAGAGAGAAAACGTGCTAAGATAATATGAATACGCAATGCTTCTGTGAGTGTACGAATAGCTACCCTCTGACTGTTGTAAGAAAGGAGAAGGATCAGGCGCTAAATCGTAGATTCAGGGTCTAGTAAGTGTTTCAAAATGTGTGTGTGTGTGTGAGTGTGTGTCTGTCCGCAAAGTAAGTTAGGCAAGGAAAAAAAGTGTAGATAAGCAATTGGATAGGTAGAGGGAAAGAACTGTAAAATGAGATAGGGTAAACAAGGCCAACAAAAAGAGATTATACTTTGCTTACTACTCGTTTCTTTATCGGTTTATACAACGCTGTCTGGAGGCGGGAACAACCACCACATAAAAAGACCCAAAAAGGGAACCTAAGGAGAGTAAAAGAATTGGACAGCCATTTTGTGGCTCGCGCAGAAGAACAACAGCAACAAAAATACACACATATCCAACAATAGTAGTGGTGGGAATAATATAGTATGATTGGATGCCTGTGGGAGAATGAAAGAGAGACAGAAAATAAATGCGCGCGGTGGTGAAGGGGCTGACAGCGTGTGCCAAAGTGCAGAAGTGCAGAAGTGCATCACACCAATAAAGTAAGACTGAATAAAAGAATGATACACGTGCCTTTCGCAGCGCCAAAATACGTTCCCCTCCTCTCTTCATCATCACTTATGCTTTCTACATGGGGCACTCCTTCTTGAGCAACTCAAACTGTGCCTTCTTCTGTGACAATACATTTGTGCCAATTTCCAGTTGATTTGCCAACTGTGCCGCAACTGGGCTGTACTTGCGTATAAACTCCTTCCCCTTGACCACCTCATCCTCCATCATACCCACTTGCTCATCACCATGTGCCAGCTGCTTACGCAGTTTTGCAATGTGCTCCACGGAGAGGCACACCGTTCTCTTCTTCTCGCTTGAGGTGGAGGCAACAGTATCTATTCTTTCTCTCTTCTCGTTATATTTGTCAAAAAGACGCACATAGTTAAGCAAGGCGGTTTCTTCTTCTTCTGTTAGCCCGTCCAGAACTCGAGGCCACTCGAACCCGTCTCGCATCTTCACTGTATCAGCAGACAACAAGGTATAGTCACGATTACTTTGCGCTATTTTCTCCAGTGTGGTCTCTGATATCTTCAATGAGGTCGACTCCGCGTCTAGTTGCGCCAGAAGACTTTGAACCTTCAGAGAGCGTGTGTCCATACGCTCCCTTTGAGCTTGATACGACAGCAAGGTCTCTCTTTCGCTTTGAATAAGTTGCTTCAGCTCCTCAGCAGCAGCACCGCCACTGTCTCTGTTGCTTGAACGAGCGCTACTACAGTCTGTACTACTTGCGTTTTTGTTGTCGTTGTTGTTGTTGCTGCTGAGGAGCCCTTTACAATCGTTACGAATAGCCTCATCCTCCCGCTCTACAGGCATGCAATGAACAACCGCATCACCATCTGTCTCCTCAGCGTTTGTGTTGAAGTCGTCCTGGGCGTCGGTTCTTCTGTCTTCTCCAACTATATTTTTCCGCTGCTGCTGTGATGGCTGTCCGGCGCGATCCAGCAAATTTTCAAGATGCCAAAGTAGTTCTGTAGCCACTTGGGTGCGGCTAGACCACATTTCCGCCGCTGCCGCCTCTACACGAGCGTTCTCAGCAGCCTCCTTGCTACGAGTGCAAGCAAGTTCCTTGTGTGCCACCGCCTCTCCTTGAACTTTTCGATGTGCGTCCGCCACACGCGGCAGCAGCGTCCCTGCAATCAACGCGCACTCCGTCTTGATGGCCGCGATGTCGACGCCAAGTTGCTTAAGCTGCTGCCGGTCTATTTGATCTTCCTTCTCCCTATGCTCTTGGTGTTGATGGTAGCTATCGTCTTTGGACTTGTGCGGTTGCTGCCGCTCACCACTGACCGTCGTATCGCTCGGGTTTTTGCTTTCCTTCCCACTTATTCTCTTGAGCTTACCTGCAATGAAAGAAAGTCCTCCCCTTTTCTTGTCCCCGCTGCTGCCGCCTTGTGGGGGGACCTTTTTCTTTGCCAATCCATGGCAGTGACGTAGCCCGAGATGTGCCTCCTCCTCTGCTGTGTACATGTCCTCCCCAACGTCCTCCACCATGAAGGACCTCTGCGATGACGCAGCGGAAGAGCAGTCAGAGTCGCCATCGTCTGGTGCGGAGGGCGAGGAGGACATCGCTGAAATAGTGACGTCATCCATTCGCGTGGGGGTCTTTTGGGATGCCGTGATGGCAGTGGTGGTGGTGACAGCAGCCATGTCTCTACCGGCTGCTCTCTTATCCTCCTCCCCTTCCTCTATTTCTTTTGTTATGGTACTTCCCGACACAAGGGACGCGGACCGCATGTGCCGTTTGGATTTGCAAGCTACTGGCCTCAGAGTATCTTGCTGCTCCTCTTCCTTTTCTTCTTCTTCTGCCTCAAGACACACAGTGGAGGCAAAAGGGTCAAAGTGTGTGACGGTAACATGACTTGATTGCTTTGGGTTTGCACCAGACCTCACTGTTACCCCTTCTGACTGTAGTGGGGTTGCTGCCGTAGGCACAGAAACAAGCTTGAACACCTCGCCTGGACACCGGCGTAGAATGGAAAGCGGGAGTAGACCCACATTGCCATCCTCGTCCTGTGCCACGCACCAGTTTCCTTCTCGTATTTCACGTTGAACTGCGCGTACGCGTTGATTTCGATCAACGGAGAGACACAGGCGAGCCCAAAAGGGTTCCTTTGCAGCAAAGGAGAAATGAACCTTTTCACATGCGTGCATGACCGACATTATTGTTGTTAAAAATATATGTATATATATAGGGCACACCCGCAAAGCTGTGAACACAGGGAAGAAGAAGAATAAAGAATCCCACGTCCGAGCAGAATATATATATGTTGAGTTAAAGATGATTGAACTATATCTATGTGTCCCTATCTATGAGTATATATATTTGCGAAGTGTAGAGATCCCAAAAAGGAAAAATAGTATGTCTCTTTACTTTTTCCCTGGCTTCGATACACAGTCTATGTCTACAAATATATATACAATTCTTCAAAAGTGTTTTTTCTATTCACAAGTTGTTTTTCTCTACCTCTCCTCAGATAGGACAAATGATGACAGAGAAGGCACCTAACACACAAACACACGCACGCACCACAGTCCCTGAGAAAGAACAATATGATTTTTTTAAAATGTAGATAATAAACAAAAGCAACAACGGTGATAAAAAAAACCTGTGCGCCTATAATGTATACACAGTGTGGAGGTCCTTAGGCAATCCTATTGAAACAAGAAAATGTCAAGAACAAAAAAAAAAGAAAAAAAAGAAGCGTGGTAGAAGAGAAGGGAAACAGAATTAGGAAGACATCATTTTCTTTGTTGCTGAGGTAGAAAAGTGCAACCAAAAGGAAATGATAACTTCTCCTTCGAGGGGGATGCGTGCATTGCACCACGAAAAGGAAAAAGAAAGCACAATGAGTACACAGTGAGTGAAATGTGTCATCACGTGCCAGATACACACTCTCACTATCTTTCTTTCCATCGCTTTTTCCCCCTCTTTATATGTGCAATCGTTTTGATGATACTGCGCGTCACTGTGCATATATGCACACGCACACACACATACATACACCTCCCCTCCCCACTCATAAACTCCCTCGCGCTCGCAGTATCAGTTTTTCTTTTTTCTGGGTAACGCTTCCATAATATATAGCGTGCTCAGAGCACGTAAGTTCACTGCAAAACTTACTTTATCCAGCTGTTTGAAAAGAAAAATAAAGGAGCATGTCATAGCGAGGAAAATTTATTCTGCTTTTCTGCGTTCTCTTTCTCTATAGCACTGCATAAGAAGGGGGGGGGACGAATCACCAGTACAGCACTTTACTCACAAAAGGTGAAGATAGCAACTTGTAGTAGAAGCAGCTATATAGATGCACACACGCACGCGCGCGCGTATATACAAAATAACAACAACAAGTAACAGTGCCAAACACCAAAATAATGTTGATAATTGAGAAACATACCATTGAAAAAAAAAAGGAAGTGGCGGTAAAAAAGAAACACACCACAGTCGCCACGCACACTCTTTGAAGAATGCACTAAAATAATAGGTAAAGAAAATGCTTACAAAAAATATACTCACATGCATTTTTTTCAAATTGATTTTGATCTGGCAAACGAAGGAGAAGGTGCAGACAATTTCTGCCTCTTCCACCTCTTCGTAAGCATAAATAAAAAAAGGCTCATCGGCGCGCGCAAGATCATCTCGTTTTCTCTTTCCTTCCACAAGCTTTAATGCAATACATGTATTGAAAAGTTGAAGCATGCGCACACGTACAAGACTAATGATAGTAACAAACAATAAAAAAAAAACTAGCACCTGCATTGTTCTTTGCACACAGTGCTAAAAGAAGCAGAAGCAATAGCAAACTATGGAACCACACAACAACAACAACACCAACACCAAAATAAATGAAAAAAGAAGAGAAAGAACCAAAGAAAAGAAGAAAAATAGTGTGTGTGTGTGTTAGAGAGGGACGCAGGAACATTGCTCCGTCTTTTCCCCCTTGAATTAATGAGCACATATATAGTTAAACACACTTACACACACACACACACATGTTAATATACTATGAATAGTAAATTTTATACAATTCACATGAAATTGTACTATTTCATAATTCCTTTCGCTACTTTGTCATTGCCATTTTTTCTTTTTTTTTTTAATATAGCGCCTCTACTTCTCTCTTTCTCTACCATTCACTTATCGTCCCTCCACTCGTCAAGACGCCTTTTACCGTCTCCTCCTCCTTACGGTTTCTTCTTGAGATGTGCAACACGCAAGGTGTGAAGCATGCTTCGAGCCCCATCCATGTGTGTGTGCCCTCCCCCGTTAAATGCGACTGTGGCGTCCTTCCCAACGAATGGCTTGAGAACTTCTTTACCACCTGGGTGAGCGTCTATCCAGGGCACGTGCTGGTCTGCATCCAGGCGATCGCCCTTGCGGTATACCGTTTTATCCAAGTCAATCACGTAGTCTCCAATCACAACAAGTTTTCGACCTGCCGCCACGTACTGGGCCACTTCCTTCCATGTCATGACATCACTGACGTTGTTCTCAATTTTTTCTAGCTCTGCTTGTGCCTTCTCGGCAGACTCGAGTCCGCGCTTTCGCTGTAGAGTGTAGTAGGAACGCTCAATGACATCATCAGGGGTGCGCACAAGCCCTGAGCACAGTCGCAACTCGTGGCAGACGGCGAGGTACCACTTGGTGGGATCGAGGTGATACCACTTGTATCCGTTGCGGTAGTCATTGGGAAATTCGTGATGGAAGTTATGATACCCCTCACCAAAAGTAACGAGAGCGAAGAGGACGGAGTCGTGTGGGGTGAACTTGTCAGAATAGGTCTGCTTGGCGCCTAACCAGTCAGTGTGCACGAGGCTGTTAATAAAAAAAGAAAATTGATGCACAAGGAATATCTTCAAGAATACACCGTAGAAGAACCCGCCATACCAATCACCACAGACCCAGCAGGCGAACCACGGTAGTAAAATGCCAGATAGGGCGGCAATAGGCACAAAGTAGTCACGCTGGATACGCACCACAGGATCTGCCTTGAGATCAGACACGTCTACCTTGCCGAGGAGATCATAATCCATGCGCATAACAAACCAGCCACAGTGAGTGAAGATAAACCCACGCCGCGCGTCGTAGGGGTCCTCATCTGTGTCAACGTAGCGATGGTGCGCGCGGTGGTTGCGTGCCCACCACTTGATGGACCCTTCCAGCGCGCCGGCCCCGGCGAAGGCACCGAAGAGACGAAACAGTATGTGTGCCCTATAGCACCTGTGAGAGTAAAGCCGGTGATAGCAACCTGTGACGCCGAACATACCATTGAAGATTCCCCAGAACACAATGGCAGATAGTGAGACAAAGGTGAAAGGGACGCGCATCAAGATGCCCGCAAGAACAATGAGAGGAGGAATTGTAATGACAAGAATGCCAATCCAATTGTACTCGAAGTTGCCCTTG
>JASANZ010001732.1:0-12467 GCA_030849805.1 Sergeia podlipaevii | reverse complement strand
CGGCTAGTGTTGCTGGGGAGGCACTGCTGTGCGTTTATTGAAGTGCTTTATTATAAATTGATAAAACATTTTTGTTGGTTTGTGAATGTTTTGTTTGTGAGGTAGTTTGGTGACTAAATATGTTTTTGTTGTTGATTTTTTTTTTTTTGGTATGTAGCAACTTCTTTTTTTTTTCTCACTGTATTTTTCTGTTTGCAAACAAAGGGAGATAGTTTTATTTTGATGTGGGGACCTTTTTAAAAAAAAATAGGAGACAATAGCAGTTGATATAGAGTATATATATAGTTATTGCATCTCCCAAGTGCTGCTGTGTGTTTTGCATACGGCACAGTCTGAAAATACTTTGGGAAAGAGAGCGTCGTTCTTTGTTTTAATATAGCAGAGTGATGTCTCTCTTTGACGATGATAGCGACAGCATGAGCACCTCTTCTTCAGATTCCCTGGGAGGAGAAGCTACCACCAATACTAGTAGTACATCACAGCCACCGTCGATAGCGAACGCAATGGCAGTGTTGGACCAGAGAAAGCGCTTTACACTCACCGCTGCTGATGTGCAGCGTAGCCAGGAGGAGAGGCGAAAGAAGACTATAGAGCAGATGAATTGCCACAGAGGTGGCGCTGTATGGTCAAGTAGCAGTGGTTCTGCTGCTGTCAGAGGCGGCGGGGGCAGTGTATTTGGGGACTCTATAGCGGCTGCTCTGCAGTTGAGAAAAGAGGACAAGGAACAGCTGTTGCTTCGAAGAATTAAAGCGGAGCGTGCGAGCGAGGCCAATGACGCGGGACTTGTGGAGAAGGATCTCGAAGTGGGGGTCTTTGTAACACCTCAGTACAAGGAGTTGCTGCGCAGGCATATCAAACGCCGCGAGGATGCAGACCCAATTGCCGACCCAGACAGTACAGTGACTGTAGAACGTGAGGACACCGCTGATGTACTGGAGGCGTACTTGCGCAAAGTGGAGTCAGAGGCCGCCGCTGTGGTGGGTGACTCTGCGACGGTATCCGTTGTACCTTCGGTAGGAGATGCGCATTTTGCAGGTGACTACTACGACCGTATCATGAGTGCCGCTATTGAGACGGGGAGTGTAGTGGTAAATCGAGAAGCGGAACGAGGGAGTACAGATACTGAGGCGTCGATTGCGCATGCCGATGGCATAAGCAGCGCCCCAGCCCCTGATCTAGCGGAGCTGCAGCGCTTGGTTGGTGCTGCACCGTCTGCAGAAGATGTGGAGGCAACACAAGGGCCCAGTACACGTTTTGTTAATGGAGAAACCAGCAATTCTGCTGCTGCTGCTACTGCGAAGCGCCAGAGTGCTGCTGAAGAGCACAAACGATCTCTGTATGAGGCACGTGAAGCGCGCAAGCGAGCACGGGCGGATGAGGTTGCTATTAATGTCTGTGCTTCCAGATGCGAGGCTAGAATTATGCAGTGTGTGCGCATTATATAGTACGCTAGTTGTTGCCTCACTTTAATATATTCCTTTTAAAATAAATAAATAAAATAAGATGAAGCGTTTTTCTTTCCTTTTTTTCTTGCACGTAGGTTAATGTTTTTTTTTTTCTTGTATTACAATCACTGTTCTCTGAAGTTAACTGCCTTTTTTTTCCTGCTTTCTTTCTTATTATGTATTTCTTTGCGCATCTGTTGTCTAGCAGCAGGAAATTCTTCTTTTATTGACTATTGTTTCTATCTTTTTTTTTAAAAAAACCTCAGATACCGTAAGAGGTGAGTGAGGGAAAGCGCAAAAACGAAAGACAAAAGTGTGTGTTTTTGTTACATCGCGCAAACTAGTTTTTATTTATTTATTTACTCATCAGATATCTATATCACACATAAGGGGAGCCATATTTGTACGCGGGACTTCTACAACATGAGCTCTTCTTACAATGCATCAGTAGCAGGACGGCCTGTTCTCTGTCATCCAGATCCCGCATATCGCTTTCCAACCAGCGATGATCCCCAAGCCGCAAACAAGACTTCTGCACATCAGAATCCTGTATCACTTTCACCCAATCCTGCCAGCATCTCTAACACTGGCTGCCCTGTGTCGTGCACGCGCACCTCTGTTGTAGTGATTGGCGATAGCAGTAGTGTGGCCCACGAGACACTGGACACTGATGTCATTGGCGTTGCGTCACCTGAAACGGGTGATGAGCGTGTTTACAGAATTGTGACGCCTCGCGCAGGCGGCAGTATTCCTCCTGGATCAAACGCTGAACACAACTCTCAGAGCCGGCATAGCGCTAGGGTCAGCCTCTCTGATACCTCCGCGCATGTGCGTATGCGTCACTACGTTCAAGGCTCAAAAGGAGGTACCGAAGGGGAACAGGAGGAGGAGGAGGCAGCAGCCACGAGCATGGCCAGTGCGCACTCCGCGAGTGAGTGGCCGGACGCGAAGACTGTCAAGCGCGTCCAGCACCATCGTTTGGGTGGCAGCAGGAGCACCACCCCGAGCGCACACCCCAGTCCAGCCTTCTTCCGTGGAGACAGCATCGATGAAATGATGGGGAGCGCGACTGCTCTTGGCATTGCGGTGGCCACCCTCTCGCCCCCGGTGTCGCCTCGTCAACAGAACCTTGGCAGCTGTTCAAGCAGCGCATTCACGAGCCCACAGGCGCCACCTCTAATTTCTGTCGAAGCAGTTGGTGTGAGCACGCCGGAGATGGCAGAGTACTACGCCTTGAACGCACAGCACGACACAGACGCCAATGTTGCGAACAACGTTCTGAGCGCTGCTGGCTGCGGCGGGAAACGTCTTGAGGCCTCTGGTATATGCTCATCGCACGCCGCAGAAGGAGCGCAGCACAAGCAGAGGCCTTTGACTCTCACATCCAGTGACGCTGTGGTGGCCAAGGTGATTGATGAGCAGGCACGAGCACTCTCTGAGCTTCTGCAAACGGTGCGCACACTTACCGAGCAAAACGCGCATCTTGAGGCACGTGTGAAGGCTCTAGAGAGTCAGCAGGCGGGTAGAGAGGCGTCGTCCAATGCATCGACGCGGCTTTCAGGTATGATTGATACGTCAACTACACCTACTCGCGAGCCATCCAAAGCTCCTGCACATTAGAACTATCAAAACACAACACACAAAATGAAAAACGAACAAGAAGGAAAGAAAAAAAAAAAGAAGAAGATAAAAAAAAATGCATCCATTGTATGGGCACTCAAGTTTCTTTTTTTTTTTGTGTGCTGTTTAGAAAGAAGAATATCTTTTGATTATCACTTTCTTTTCAATATCAAAACTGCTTGTTTGCCCTTCGAGATCAATAAATAGTTTTTGTATTTTTGTGTGTGAGGGGAGGGAGAGGGATCTTCATACATTTTCTTTTTTTCTCCTTGTTTTCATATATATTAGGGAAGTCATTTGTATTAGCAATTAGGAGTCCCCATTGTGGCTCTTTTTTTTTTCTTTTTGCATCATAACAGCTTTATTTTTTAGGGCTTTCTGAAACAATGGATGCCTGTGTTTTCTTCTTGGTTGCTTTTTAGTAAGCTATTTTAAATAGAAAAAGAGGAGCTGAGTAGCAGCAACTGCGAAAGAATACAATATAAAAACAAAAAAATATTGATCTTCCAAGCTCACCTTTTTGCTTTTGTACGTCAAGTTTTTTTTTTTTTTTCCTTTTTAAAACAATTGGCCGCTTATATATTTATTTGCATATGATCTTTTTTTTCTGCCTTCCCCCCCCCCCAGTTGAACTGTACGTCCATTTACGTGATGCAACCTTCACAAACACTATAATAACATTTACACTACTACTTTGGATAAGACGACCTGCTCCGCGTCCTTTTTTTTTCAAAAAAAAAATCCTTTCCTTGATACCTTTAAAGCATATCTAGGGCTCACACATGCTTCATTGCTGTCTTTATTTACATCATTAAACTTTCCTTTAAACACGTTCTCCTCTTTTTTTTTTTGCTATGCTCTTGTGCATGTTTCAAAAAAAGTTATTGTTATTACTATCAATACACACATACTCCCTCTTCCTACTTTTTCAGCACACACATCATCTTCATTTTAAACGACAAGTTATGGCGTCCCCTGCTACGATGCTCCGAGGGAGTAAGACAGATGAGAAGGGTTTTACGCTTTCAGGAGTTCAAGCTACCGTGCAGAGTGGTTGCGATACGCAATACCATTCATTGAGTGAAGGAGATGCGGTTGCGTACGCGGAGAGAACGCTGCCTCTGTGGACGATCCCTGAGGGTGGCAACTCTATCGGTAGCATCAAGCAGGGAGTGCTGAAGTCTGCAGTGGAGGTTGGAGATGGCAATCTCAACCTTGTTTTCTGCCTTTTGGATCACACAGGCCGCAGTCGTGTCGTGCTCAAGCAGGCACTCCCCTACGTGCGCAGCGTTGGTGAATCGTGGCAGCTCACGCTTGATCGCTGCCGTCTCGAGGCCGAGACGCTTCTCGCTCATCATGCCATCTGCCCAGAAGTAACCGAGCAGGTGCTGTACTACGAGCCTACTATGGCTGTGATGGTGGTGGAGGACCTCTCCGACTGCGCCATCTGGCGGCATGAGCTGGTGAGGGTGCGCATGTACGACCATATAGTGCCATTGCTGGCACGCTATCTCGCCCATGTGCACTTCTTCACTTCCGACTTTGCGGCTAACCCAACGGAGAAGAAGCTGGCGATGCAGCGGTTCACTAACGTTGAAATGTGTCGCATCACTGAGGACCTCATCTTCACTGATCCTTACATGGCACACGAACGCAATCAGTACGAGCGCGAGCTTGAACCCTTTGTCCAGCAGTACCTGCACAATGACGCGGAGCTCTTGTTGAAGGTGGCGCAGCTGAAATATGCCTTTATGAACCAGCCCCAGGCACACATTCACGGTGATCTTCACTGTGGTAGCGTCTTTATCGACGCAACGCGAGTAAAGGTGATTGACGCCGAATTCGGTTTCTACGGCCCGATGGGATTTGATATTGGCACAGTGATTGGGAACTTACTTATCAACTACCTTGCCATTCCATCACTGCTTGCCCAGCGTACGCATCAGTGCGACGATGTGGGCAAACTCGTGGGGGTTGAGGACACCCTACGTGTGGCGGTCGACCTCACCACCGGAGTGGCGAACTCACGTCAGCTACTGTTGCGTGATATCACCGCGTTATGGGAACGATTCAGCGCGCACTTCGTGCAGCTCGCCAAGACGTGTACCTGTGACTCTGCATTTGCCGCGGCCAGTGGGTTTGCTGGGGCATTTCTCGAGGGCGTGTGGCGCGATACCGTTGGGTTTGCTGGCGCTGAGATGGTACGCAGGTCAGTTGGCCTTGCTCATGTAGCAGACGTGGAGGTGATTGCGAACATTGCACAGCGGGTGTCGGTGAGAAAGGCTTGTATTCTTCTTGGTACGTATTTGATCAAGAACGCATCATCTGTCAGCAGTGTCGCTGAACTTGTCAAGTCAGTGGAGCAAACAACCTCCTAAAGCCATGCTAGTCCAATCGACTCTTCACGCGTGCGCGAGCGTCTGGCAAGTATTACGATTTCGTGTTATATATATTCTTTCTGCAATGCTACACAAATCTATATATGCCTATAGGATTGGAACAGGACCATTTTTTTTCTCTCAGTTATTACTTTACTTTACATTTTTTTTTTCATTTTTTTTCATTATTTTTCATTATTGCTTCACCCAAATATAAAAAAGAAAAAAAATGCAATTTGTTGCATACCCATTAGCATTTTCTCTTTTTTTTTTCCTTTGACGCGGAGTAGTGTTCTTTTTTTTTTTTTTGCGCGCGCGAGATTCCCATTTGCTTTTTTTCTTTTTGTATTTTTAATCTTAAAGAATGCCCCTTGGATTTTTGAAAGGAAAAGAATGGGGCGTAAAATATGACATCTCTTGTTGTTTACTTAGTTTTTTTTTTTCTCTCGTTTACCCTCATACGTGTTGGCTTTCATTTGTTGGTTGATGGGACTGGGTATCCAGTCAAATGTGCGCAGATATATACGCGTATTGCAAAAACAAAAAAGCGGGTAGCACGCCATGTATATTTTTGCTCACCAGATGTACCCCAATGACTCCACACGATGTTCCACTTGGCAAACATTTATATATTGCAAAGCATCCTACGTTGCGCAGTGTTGCGTCAACTAAATATGATTTCTTTCTTTTTCTTTGTTATTGAAAGGGCTGGTTCGTTAACCAGCTATATGCTAATCGGCAAAAGCAAATAAAGAAACTGATAAATAGTGTGTAAAGAGGCACTGTATAGCACTGTTTCAAGTCGTCTTTTTCGTATGTACTTTGTGAATGACTATTCTTTCTGCATCTATGCATTCCATATACTTCTACCAGGAAACACTTTGTTAATTTATTTTTCCTTTTTTTTTTGCACGTTGTTTTAGCAGGTAGAACAGCAAAGCTAGAAAGGGCTTTAGGAGTAGGCTAAAAGGAAGAAAAACGGGGATTTGGTCAAGGAGATACTTTCTCTTTTATTTTAAAGAAGCGAGCTTCATTCTTTTCTGAACCTTTTTCATTTCTGGTTTTTTTTTTCCTTAGGTCACTACTTGTTGCTTAGCTGTTTATTCTATATAATTTTGTTTTAGTTTCTTTTAATATTTTATCTGTTGGGTAGTACAGTGGGAAGCTAGAAAGAGAGTTCCTTATTTTTGGCATACCACGTTAATCTCAAAAAAAAAAAAAATACCCTTGATAAAGACCCTGAAGCTGGTGTATCTTGTTGATACGCAGGCATAAGAGCGTCCTTTTCCTTCTTTTTAAGACCAGTGCAGCTATTTTTCTTTGCTTGTACTCGGGCAAAACACACACACACACACACACACACACATCGGAAAAAGCCTTGTAATTTATATTTCTCTGTTTTCTTTTTGCTTTTTTTAAAGTACAGTTTTGATTTAGTGGATCATTAGTATTTGATCAATTCACAGTCACGCAGCAAAGCAGCTTTTTTTTTCTACTGCTAACTACTACTTTTTTCCTTACTATTCTTACATTTCTTTTTTTTTTTTGTACAGTCAGCATTTTTCTTTTTGGTATCGCTTTTGCACGCTTCAATTTTCGTTTGACATCTTCTTTTGTTTTTGTTGTGAAGCAATTTACGTTCTTGTTAAGCATTTGCTATTATCCCAGGAGTTGCTTGTACAACAAAAAAACAAAAGAGAAAAGAAAGAGAGGAGTTTTGTTTTCTCGTTGCACCGACATACGTTTTCTCATTTTAGGATAAGTTGTCTGCTTTGCCTTCTGCCACCACCTTTTTTTTTTTTTTACATATTGTTGTTATCATTTACTTTGGCCAAGTGGTGAAAGGGAAGGTATTTGTCGAGTATATATCTTCTCTTTTTTTTTTTGCAGACTTGAGTGTTAACGTTGGACATGCGTGTGTGAGTTAAAGGGATTAATTTTTTTTTTTATTATCTCGTTGTTGTTCAAATTACCTTTCAATTTATTTTTGTTATTAGTTTCTTCATTTGTTCTTTTTATAACCGATGAATCAACATCATCATCGCAAACATGAGGACGTAGCTGTCACTTCTACGCTTTCGAAGTGTACAGGCGATTCATTTAGCAAAGGGAGAAGCCTGTCGCAGTATCAATCAGTTATTGCGAATGAAAAGACAGGCTTCGTAGTTTGTCATGTGGAGAATGATAGAGACGGATGCCTTGACAGTGAAGGAGCAGGCATGCAGCCTGTAGTAGTGAACAGCGGAAAGGCAAACACAAGCTGCTTTACTCAAGTTACTGACTTGTCACGGTTGTTGGACAAAACTGAAGCAGGACCCGCTTTCGCCATTGCCGTGACAGCAGCAGTGAAAAGCAGTGTGAGGTCGCCTTCTCAATCACCATTAAAAGGGGACCCTGGCATACTTGCCAGCTCCACTGACACAAATACTAACTGTAATGATAGTAGTACGGCAGCAGCTGAAGGTATCTACAACAGTGGCGCGCCAGCGAAGTTTCGAGTTCAAGCAACGCGATCCGCGAGAACAGTAGCGGTAGAAGGAGGCGAACATCTTTCCATACCAGCTGCGCGTCGTGCTGTCGTTGCTGGTGGTGACAGTGCAAAGGACTGCGACGTGGGTGATGAATGGGAAGATTATAGCGTTGGTAACGGGTGTGGCGAGGCGGTTTCACCACTGTCGACTGGAAGTTTGGCGGGTGATGATGGAAGCAAAGAATTCCGGTCGTGTGGAGCCGCTATGGCAGCAGCAGCTGCTTCCGCGGGTGCCTGTGCGCGCTCACGGATTGATGTAGCAGCAGTGGCGGTGTTCACGAAGAACGATCGAGCACTCACGGAAAGTGGAGGAGTAGAGGTAGAGGACGGCAGCGGGGAAGCTGCAGAGAGTGAGATCGCAGTGCTATCTGGCAATGGAGGCTTCTTTGCGCCTTTTGACTCTACTCACTTTTCTGACGAACGCCATCTACACAGTGAGGAACGACGTTTTTCCTGTGACCTTCCCTCGCAGCTACCCCACTCTTCTACTAGCCGTCAGCAGCATCAGCAGCAGAACAGGAGAACCTCGTTCGTTAGCGCGGCGGTAAAGGCTATTGGTACACGCACAGAGGCGCGCGAGGCTGCTGCTGCCTCTTCCCCCACTGTGTCCTCGTTGTGCAGCCAGCAGATGGCTGACCCGATCGGGGTGCGCAGCGAATGTGGTCTTGGCCACTACAGAAGGGACTCCTTTGTGGACATGCCACCGCCAACAGGCACTGCGGCAGAACCCTCGAATGGGTCATCGCGCTTTAACATCTCCCGCTTTGCTTCCTTTTATACAGTTGCGGTGGGTGAAATCATCCAAGTGTGCGAGCGGCGCGTGGCGAATGCCTCAGTGGCACAGCGTGAAGCACAGAAGCAGTACTTGCGAGGACGCAACAACCAGAAGCTGCGAGTGAGCTCCCTTTCGTTTGATAGTCCTACGAGTGCCAATGCTAGCCGTCTGCCTGGCCGCTCTTCTTCCCTGTCGCTTTGCACCTCCCACCCTTTGCAGGGTCAGTTCGGACCTGTTTCTGATACCCCGTTGTTCCCGCAGCATTTTCACGCCTGCACTTTATCAATTGAGAGTCCTCTTGACTCGACGGCATTCCCCAACACAACAGCGCCGAATGTGCGCATGGGATCTGCGATGGCACTACCTTCCAGTGTAGCTAGCGCTACTGCTGCCGTCGCCACCGTTGGCGTTACCTCAAACACACTCACGGAGCCAGCACACTTCAATGACGAGCCCGCTACCGTGGCGAGCTTGCGCCATAGCCAATCGTTCACCAACGGCTCATGTTCGACATCTTTTGTTGCCGCTGCAGCCCCTCCTGCTGTCTCACCGCCTGCTCCACCGTTAAACACTGTTCCGCTAATGACACTCTTCTCAAGCACTGCCTCGACTGCTGCTGTTGGTGTCGGCGGCGGCGCTCCAGTGTCAGAGACTGTGACGGGGCTTCTTGAAGGCATCCATAAATGTGTTCACATGGGGGACGCTGCACCGATGGTGTTCATTGGTGCTCTCGCCTATCTTTCCCGTGTGGCTGCCCGCTGCGCCAGCGATTTTGCAAGTGTGACGCCGGCTAACTGGTACCGGCTCACCACGGTGGCGGTGATGGTGGCGTGCAAGATGTACACGGAGCGTGCCGGTCACCACGTGAACAGGCGTTTTTCGAACGCGTCTGGTGTGCCCTTGACAGAACTGAAGCTTCTGGAGGTGGACTTTCTTTATTTAATTGACTTCAATCTTCTTCTCGACGAGGAGGATATTGAGAAGTGGCTGACGTGGATGGAGACACTTGCGGTGCGCAATGATATGATGACTCCTCTTGAGTCGTTTATGTTGGGAATGCCCGGAACCGCTACGCCATCCCAAGCACTTAGCGCAGTGGGCCCTTTTTCTCCTTTCAGTGCGGCATCCTCCATTGCAATGTCAGTCTCTGTCGCTGCGGCGGCGACAGCAGCAGCAGCTCCATCAGCAGCGTTTTCCACCACGTTTACGTGTCATGCACGCACGTTTAGCGCTGCGGCGACGACACCCGTTGCTAGTACTTACAGCATGATGAATTTTCCGAATACTAGCGGCGAGGCGGGCATGAGCGGCTTTGCGAATGCTTCCATGTGTTCCTCCTCGAATGGCTATGCACAGGAACTACAGGCAGCTTTCGGTCATTACTTGCCGAGTCCCATGCTGCACCTCAAGGCCCCCGCCGGAATGGCAATACCCCCTTCTCCTGTTCGCGAGCTGCCAGAGGAGTTCCCGACTACAGATAAGCTTTTTAGCACCATCTTTGTTTTCGAAGGCCCCGTTACTCCTCCGACCGTCCGACATCTTAGTCGTCTTGGTGCCAGCCCGCCAAGCCCACTCCCGCCGCCCATTAGGGAGAGGTCTTGCTCTCCTGTCAGTTTCTTTAAGCGTGCCACGGCTACCACCACCACCACAACGACAGTGGCAGCGGCGGCTAGTGACCTGAGCAGCAGTGCTCACTATCACAGCCCTAGCGGAGGGCTGCAACAGGTACTGCACCACCAGCCCTTTCATACCTCGACCGTAGCGAGTACTAGCGCAAGGACTGCGGCCATTCTCAACTCAGAGTCGCGACCACAACCACTACCACCGCTGGTGCCACCTGCTCCTTTACCCACTCTACACGCGTCCTGTGAGCTGGAAGCTGCGGGGCTGCACAATGATAATAACAGAACGGGGCGAGAGCGGGGAAGGAACGCAAAAGAGATGCCTTACCCCGTTGCGCCGACTTGTGCACTTGCTCAGGACGAAGCCCATGGTCGCTTGCGGTGGCGTCCAGGTCTTGGCGTGATGCGGCACGTGCGTGACGTGATCGACGCGACGGCCTCTCTTGTTCGCGGTCATCTTAATGTTATTCCCGTTCCTGCCGCTACCGCCTCCACTAGTAGTGCAAGCCGAGAGCGAGAGCGCGACGTGGGCATGCGGCACACCAGCATGGGTGGAACAGGGAGCGTGCGCCAGGGTCAAACGCTGCCTTCCACAGCATCGCAACATGCTCAGCGACAGGCCTCGCTCCCTGCTGAAGCGTACGCAGATTGCAATGAGGCGGTAGCGTATGATGAAGGCAACGGCGAGTTTATCGACGAGGATGACGGGGATGAAGAGGGCTACTACGACGAGGATGGGTACTACCACTACTATGAGGATGAGGGCTACTACGACGAGGATGGCTACTATCATTACTTCGACGAAGATGAAGTTGAAGATGGCAATGCCAATGCTGAGCAGTACGAGGATGGGTATGAAGAAGATGATTTTGACGATGAACCCTCGTCGTGCCGCCCACCTCCTCGCACCCACTCCCCACCCTCCTTGTAGTGAGTACCTAGGGATTATATAAGCAAACACACACGCGCTTACACGCATGCGATGCTCAAAGGTTGGGAATAAGAATCAACTCTTAGGACGAACCTCAACTTTTTTTTTTTGGGGGGGGGGGGAAGAGGGGGCGGAATGGATTTCGGTCTGCAATCAAGCTGTGTGTTTATTATTTTATTTTTGTTGTTGTTATTGTTGTTCATATAGAACTTTGTGCTTCATTAACTCTTTTTTTTTTGTTTCTAAGCGAAGGGATTATTTGATCTGCTTAGATGAAAGCCGATGTATGCAGGCACACATCTTCTTTTTTTTTGTTGCTGAGAGCTTTCGTGTGTGTAAATATCAATTTATGTGTGATCATGCTCGTGTAGAGTCGTTCGGTTTCCCAAATGTTGAGAACGTGGAAGGAAGGAGCAATCACGATAATAATGACGAGCACTGCTTTGAATGCAAAGTAGTACCGCTGTTCCGGACCCAAGTGAGCAAGAAGTATGTATCCACACTCCTACATGTATACACAAATACACGTATAGAAGTGCGATTCCAGGGAGATGGAAGGCAAAAGCAGCGCAAAGATCTGTTTACTTGCACACGTTTCTTTTTTTTTTTTACACACAAATACACGTTAAACGTGCTATTTTATTTTCCTTTTTGTTGCTGAAACTCATTTTTTTTCTTTTACAGTGGTTCTTTGATCAAAAAGTCGCAACTGTGCAGGATTGAACTCCCTATGCTTTCAATCATTTTCTTTTGATACGCGTGGTTTACTTTGGAATGCAGGGGGTTTCTCTGTACTTTCCCAGTCCCCTTTTCCTTGATATCTCTATCGAGAGAGGGGGAAAGATATAGCAATCACAACTAAATGTTTTGGCTGGACACCTAAAATGCACTCGTTTGTTGCCATGCTTGATTCTTGATTTCTGCCTTTCTTCATATATGGAACGTGCGAGAGAGCGCTTGATGACTACCCCAGTTTCACCATATCTCTTTTCTTTTCTCTCTCTTTTTTTTTTTTTTGCTAGTTTATCTTGTTTAGCTCGTAGCTGATTTTACTTTTGCTTGTGAGCGTATAAATTCATCTCTTTTTTTTCTTTTTTTGCATTTTACGTAGAACACTTTGGAGAAGTCTGTGTGCAAACACGGTGAATCAAGCCGCAGCGATCGCG
>JASANZ010001731.1:0-12444 GCA_030849805.1 Sergeia podlipaevii | reverse complement strand
TGTATGTTTGGAGTAGTGGTTGCCACGTTCCTAGGTTCTTGGATATGGGTGCCTTTATGCCAACATCGAACGTGCCTTTCTTTCACCTCCCGTCTCTCATTGTTTTGCTCTGCGCGCTTGACAGGCTTTTTTTTCTTGTAGATACATTTGTGCCTTTTGACAAAGTGAGGAGATATTTTGATCACTTGGTGGTTTTTCCTTCAAACATTTTGAATCCAAATTGAAACATTTCTAATCTTTTGCTTTGTTCATGAGCACTGCCTGCTACGGCTTGATGTGTACATTCCATCAGGCATTTGCTTTCTTTTTAAATCACTTCACAGATATTTTTCACCCCCTCTTTATATCTTTTTTTTTTTGTTTATTTTGCGATTGCACTAAGCGTTCATGTCAAACACTCTTTTCATATTACTTAATGAACTAGAAGATGATTCAGCACACTTTATATAGTTTCACCATACCTATCACTGTCGCGCAGTAGCCGTCCATTGCGGAAGTTTCGATTTTGCAAGCAGTCTTGCTTTTTCACCCTTTTCAGCAATAAAGAATTAGATGGAGTGCTTGCGACTTGCCCTCATCATTGAGAATTCACTTATCACTGAGCTATATGATGAGACACGAGCAGCGGAGCAAGCGGAGCTTTATCAGCGCAAATAAAATTAAAATGCTATCAGAAGAGATATGTGATGTAAATAAATGAAAAGAAAATCAAGATATTATGAAAAAGGTGGCAAAGAGAACAATACATTATGAACGCGGAAAAGGAATCAAATATACCAAGAGAAAAATAAGGAACGCAAAGAATAGAAACATACTTTTAAGAGAACCATGAACAATAACGATGAACGAAACATAGAGAAGATTAAGAAACGAAGCCAGAAAATGAAATGAAGAATACTAACCAATCTCTGTGTGGGAACTTCCACTGCACCTCACCCTCTCTTGCCAAGCACGACGTGCTCCTCAGTCAAGCTTTGCCTCTCTCTGCTTCATGAGCAACCTGGAAGGTTCGTTGCTGCTTCTCTCAAAGCACAGCTCCACCACCTTTCTCTCAGCACAGCGATTTTTCCTTTATGAGGGGGGCTTGGGGGGCGTCAGCCCCCCAATTATGAAGCTGACGAAGAACCCCAAGGTGATTGTGAGCAGACACTCTCAAACGCAAGATTAGCGTAGAATTGCTTCTCAGTTGCTTTATAACAGTGACATTCATTCAGGCTGGTAGAGCTGCGGTGGCCACCATATCCTCGAGCTGCGTGTACCGCTAATGATTGTGCATTCACTAGTGGAGTCTTCAACGCTGCTGTGCCACTGAGGAAAGCAGCAGACGGAAGGAATGATATGGCAAGCGCTTTCATGGAGCCTTCCTGCGCACGCTTCAACTGAAGCAACACTCAACAGGAGCACTTCCTACCGCTGCAGCTATCAAATAGACTCACCTTTGCTGCGCTCACAGCCTTCCTCACAAAGTGCTCTATTCAGCTTCTGTAGCGCACTCTCAGAACATATCAGAGTTGAATAAAGAAGGACGCCTCTCTCGCTGCAAAGCATCAGGCAAGCAACTTCACTAAACACCAGGATGCCATTGGGAAGCATGAGTTGCATTTTCGTCACCACACGTCTATAGAATCATGGCTCTCAGTGACGAGCTCACCTCTCTCAATATATGGAAGGATCATCTCTTTGAGGTAGGTTCATAGCCGCTGCAGTCACTGCGCTCGGAGTGCTGCTAAATCAGCTGACATTCAATAGACATGGTGGCACACCGCACCAAAGAATTGCAAGAGGCCCAATAGCAATGGCCATCTATTCCACAATAGTTGCAACACTGAACTCAACAATATTGTTTGTCCATCTGGTATCAAAGCTTTCCCTCACGTTTCCTCATCACTGGCACTTCTTTCTTGGTTCACGCTTCAAAGGCAACCTATGTAGCACTGATACTGTAAGTGGGCACTACTTTCATACGCAGGCATGGTATAGCACGCATATTCCACGTGNTGGCATCATCGTTCGGTCAGCCAACGAGAAAGGCCTCTCAGCTTCCCTGCATCACTGGCGGTTTGTTCTGGGTGCCCGTTTCGAGGGTGAACAAGGTGCACATGGTGCTGTGTCCGGGCACTACTCCCTCACCCTGGACCCACGGAAAGCTGTTTATGGTGCGTACGTCCCAGCCGCCTGGGTCCTGTACCCCGAGAAGCCAGTCGCCCTTAACTTCCAGAAGCGGCGCGCGGGAGGAACGTGGAGAAAAAGCACTGCTACTGGAAAGAGCGTTTCTGCACGGAAGAAACTTTCTTCTCCAACCCACGCAGGGCCGTGTGCCCCTGGTGCCGTTCCTAACGCAGTGGTTAACGGCGACAACGGCGACGGGTATGGCGCGCTCGAGAAGGGTGCCATCCCGACGTTAAACCTGGAGGGCAGACGGGGTTTCAGCATTGCCGGCTGCCCAAGAGCGTGGTTCATCCACACAGAGAGGCCGCCACACGTGAGCCAGCTGGCGTGGGACGGGATTACGCCAGCGATGCGAGGGCTGCGCATTGCGTGCCTTCGGGACCTGCGCGCGATGCCGGAGGAGCTTCTGTCTTTCGACCTACCGCAGGCCGTGGTGGAGCTAGTGAGGCGCCAGTCGCTGGCTCGGCACTGGAAGTGGTCCACCATCTCGAAGCGTCTTTCGGCGATGGCAGGTGCCCTGCGCGACCTTACACTGTACACGAACCAGACAGAGGGCGTGAACCTGCGCCAGTGCCCGGAGTGGGGGTGGCCGCGATGAAGCGGGTGCGGGAGGTGAATGTGGAGCACGCGCGTGCGGAGCTCGAGCGCAAGTCCCCGGAGGCGTCCCTGATGCTGCTGCTGATGTGGGTGCTTGCGGCGCGTGCGTCGGACGTGACGAAGCTGCAGAGGCGGGACACCCTGCTGGCGGACAAGCCAAATGCGCAGGGTCGCTACCCGCTCGTGGTGAAGATGCGTCGTGGCAAGGGTGCGAAGCTGAGCGGGCCTTACAACGCCAGCTCGAGTCTGTCACGCACGGATGCGTCGTCCCTTGCGAAACTGCTGACCCAGCGGCGGAGCAAGCAGGTGGTGTTCCGGCAGAGCGGGGACCTCTGCACGCTGATCCGGAGTGGGCTGCGGGAGCAGGAGCCGGGGTCCGCCCTGCCGTCGGGCCGGAAGGGTGCGCTGCGCATGCTGGCGAATGGCGGAAAGTCCTCGGCGACGCTGATGTGGCTGGCTGGGCACGAGCTTGGTGGCGGCATTGTGGAATACCGCTGGACGGTGATTGCCGCCAAGCGCCACGTGACGTACAACGACCGCGACTACGACTTCGTTGTGTACACGGATGCGTCCTTGTCTGGCTGGGGTGCCCTGGTGCAGCGCAGCAGCGACGACCTCGTGACTGTCGTGCAGCAACGGTGGATCCACTACAACCTCCTGCTGATGGAGCAGCGCGTGCACAGTACCCACCCTCACGATGATGATGATCTGTGAAGGTCAAATCATACGATAGGTTTTTATTGCCGCCCACCCGCCCTGCATTGCTTTTATTTGTGAGAAGGTGTGTCACGTTAATTGTAACAGGTTTCCACTATATTTGTTTACTTTTACTATTTTATCTTACAGTTCTTCTTTCAATTTTTTTTTCATTTGACCCAGCGTAAATTCCAAAACGAGTGCTCTGAGTTTTTTTATTTTTTATTTTTACACCCCATGTGCTCTGCCAGCGTCTTCTAATCCCTTTTTATTTTCCACCGCCTATAAATCTTTATTGAGCGCGTGTAGCGGGTACGGTGGCTCGCCGTGATATTTCCCATTTCCAGAAATTACTTTAGTTTCTTGTGCTTTCTTTGTTGCTTTGGATTCTCCCCTCTTCGCGTCTACAAATATTTTTGTAAATGTTGATCTACAGCATTTTCAAATCTATTCCACACATTCCTGAGTCTTTCGACAACGACCCTTGGATTCTACAGGGGGTAGTGAGGGTCGTTGGGTTTCCTTGCACTTCGAAAGAATATGCCTACCTAAAGTAAATGTGATTTCAACAAGAAAAGCAAAAATAAATAAAGCAAAATTGACTGTATGTTTGGAGTGGTGGTTGCCACGTTCCTAGGTTCTTGGGTATGAGTGAGTGCCTTTATGCCACCGTCGAACGTGTCTTTCTTTCACTTCCCCGTCTCTCATTCTTTTACTCTGCGCGCTTGACAGGCTTTTTTTTCTTTTAGATACATTTGTGCCTTTTGACAAAGTGAGGAGTTTTTTTGATCACTTGGTGGCTTTTCCTCCAAACATTTTGAGCACAGAAGAAGATATTATTCATCTTTTTTGGTTTTCATTTACTAACAGCACGTACTGGCGTGCCGTGAGTTTTATGGGCAGAGTTTTATGGGCATGCCTTTATGCGCTTTGGGCTTCTACACATGTTGTTATTTAGTATATATATTTTCCCTCATCTGCTGCATTGCTTTTTGCTATTTTTGTCCTCTTCACTTTTGTTTAGATTTTATCTTTTCTTTTTTTACAGGGTTGATTCTATTTCACTATATATCTTGGAGCAATGCAGCGTATCTCTCTATCATTTATTCAAAAAGGTGCAGACAGAGGCAATCATCACGATAAAATGTCATCGACACGCAATGCTGCCAGCTCAGACACTTCTTTCACTACAGAGAAATCAGAAGATGCACACAAAATTTTACATGCGGGGGTTCTTATTTCGTCAGAAGACAACACCTCTTGCCCATTGATTAAGGAAAGTGTCACAGGGGGTGTTGAGGCCACTGAAGCCTCCATGAAGTCTCTGCGCAGGCGGCTTGGAAGGGAAAAGGTCCCGGTTCACGTAAGAGTTGTGGGGGACGATAATTGTTTTAAGTGGGTCAATATGTGCCCGGGCGTTGAGAGCCTTACTCTTGCTAGTAGATCCATTGACAATCTCGAACGCCTGTCGATCACACTACAGAATGTGAAGGTACTAAAGCTGCTTGGCACCAGTGTCAAAGATATTAGGCCGCTGCAGAAGCTCAAATGTTTACAGGAATTGCATCTTTCCGATTTCCAGTTTACTGACAGCTGGACTACCGCGTTGACTTTCTCACGTGTAAAGATTCTTTGTGCTTACAAAACAGAAATAGGGAGTCTCTCTTCACTGAAAGCATTTTCTTCCGTGAAGGAGCTACGCCTCTTGAGATGCAAGATACTGGGAAAATTTGATGCATGGCCGCTTTTCAGAGTGCTTAAGGTGGTGGACCTATCAGATACACCTGTGAGCGACTTGGCTCCGCTAGCCAAGTGCTCACGCATTGAGAAGCTGTATCTAGCGGGGTGCGAGGGAGTTGGCAGCTTGGCAGCGCTATCAGGCCTAGCGCGCTTGCGAGTACTCGACGCTTCGCGCACTAGCTTGACAAACGTCACACAGTTGGCAAAATGCACGTTGCTCGAAGAATTGAGTGTCAATAAGTGTCAAAAAATTGAGGATCTAAGTCCTCTGGAAAGTCTTCAATTCCTGAAGATGCTAAAGGCTCGCGGAAGCGGCGTTCGTACAATTGGGGAGCTCTGGAAGTGCCCCAAGCTTGAAGGGGTCGACTTTAGTGACTGCGGAGGGCTAACGGATCTAAAGGGTCTGTCAGAGGCAAAAAATTTGAAGGTAGTTTCTATGCGATCTGCCAATGTTGCGTTTCACCCGCCGTGCCTCGAGTGTTCATGTTTTGAGCATGTTAATGCGCAGGGATTAAAAGTCACTAAGACTCACTGGGTTCGCTTTCATGGCAAATCAGTTACCTTTTATACAGACGCTGCTAAGCGGGCTCGTGGTGCCGACTGACAAAGGAGACATAGTTTTGGTCACTATATGTATATCTTGATTTTTTTTCATTCTTATTCTATTATTATTATTATTATTGTTTTTTTTTTTGTATATATGAAGATCCCCTCACCCATTCTAAAAGGCTCGCTCATAGATTTCCCATTGTTCAAGTTGCGTTTTTCATGTTACATCAATTCATTAGAAAATGCAACAAATGCTCTCATATATATTTGTTTTGCGACTTTGGACACTTTCAAATATATTACATTATTTTCCTCGCTTTAAACTGAGGCCTTTCCAGATCTTTTTTTTTTTTTTCCACTGTCGCCTATTGTCTTTTTTAAAAAAAATATTATTCTATATCCGCCAGATCTCGCAACCAATGTTTTCTGTGTTGCAGCATATCTATAATAATAATTATTATAATTATTTTATTATTACTATTATTGTTATTTTTGACCCATATAAAGAGGTATTTTTTGATCACGTGGTGGTTTTTCCTCCAACCATTTTGAGCACAGAGGAAGATATTATTCCTCATTTTTGGTTTTCATTTACTAACAGCATGTACTGGCGTGCCGTGAGTTTTATGGGCATCGTATATATGGCATGCCTTTATGCGCTTTGGGCTTCCACATATTTTGTTATTTAGTGTATATTTTTTCTCATCTGCTGCATTGCTTTTGCTATTTTTGACCTCTTCGATTTTGTTTAGGTTGTTTATTACGACTAACCTTTCACAGTACTCAGATGTTATCTACTTTTCATATTGCTGCTCATGCAAAGAGAAGCAGAGAAGAGGATTTTGCGGTTGTCCCATTGTCGTTTTCTATGTGCCCTCAACAAGCGCGATTTGCGAGAGAAGCTCACAAGGACGGGTACATAATCTCAGGCGCCAAAGTACGTCTGGTTCCACATGAAGAAGTTGGTGCAGGCATGAGGGAGGGGGGTCTTGTGAGGTTCGTGGAAGCAACAGAAGCTGCTATGGAGAAAATTAGATGGCTTTTAGCTGAGGATGACGTACCTGTACATTTAAAAGTAATAGGCAATTGCGATACTTTCGAGTGGATCAACGAATGTCCCAACATTGAAGGCCTCGATGTTTCGGGATGCAACATCGATGACATGAGACCATTGCTGCCCATACTTCCAAAACTAGTGGTCGTGAATTTATCACAAACAGATATTACAGATTATACACCTTTGACCCGATGCACCAATCTCCAGCACTTGAATGTTCAGTTCTGGGATTGTGCTGATGACTTGACTGGTCTGTCGCGTCTTACCTCGCTACGGACGCTTGATCTGTCGTATGCTCCAGTGAAGGATGTTAAGCCCCTGGCTGGGTGCACAGCTCTCGAGTCACTGACTGCTTCCGCATGCGATCAGCTTTATGACTTGACTGGTATGTCGGGTCTTACATCGCTACGGACGCTTGATCTGTCGCATACTGCAGTGAAGGATGTTAAGCCCCTGGCTGGGTGCACAGCTCTCGAGTCACTGACTGCTTCCGGATGCCTTCATCTTCATGACTTGACTGGTATGTCGGTTCTTACCTCGCTACGGACGCTTGATCTGTCGTATTCTGCAGTGAAGGATGTTAAGCCCCTGGCTGGGTGCACAGCTCTCGAGTCACTGACTGCTTCCGGATGCCGTCATCTTCATGACTTGACTGGTATGTCGAGTCTTACCTCGCTACGGACGCTTGATCTGTCGCATACTGCAGTGAAGGATGTTAAGCCCCTGGCTGGGTGCACAGCTCTCGAGTCACTGACTGCTTCCAGATGTCGTCATCTTCATGACTTGACTGGTATGTCGGGTCTTACCTCGCTACGGACGCTTGATCTGTCGTATTCTGCAGTGAAGGATGTTAAGCCCCTGGCTGGGTGCACAGCTCTCGAGTCACTGACTGCTTCCGGATGCCTTCATCTTCATGACTTGACTGGTATGTCGAGTCTTACCTCGCTACGGACGCTTGATCTGTCGTATGCTCCAGTGAAGGATGTTAAGCCCCTGGCTGGGTGCATAGCTCCTCAGTCACTGGCTCTTCACAGGTGCTTTTTACTGGATAACTTGACTGGTGTGTCAGATCTTACTTCGCTACGAATGCTTGATTTTTCGTATACTTCAGTGACCAATTTGACTCCGTTAAAGCAGTGCAGGGCTCTTGAAGATTTAATTATCTCATCGTGCAAGAAGGTTGAGGATATAAGCTGCCTTGCAGGTCTTCCATGCCTCAAGTACTTGCAAGCTGGGAGTAGTGGTGTGCGCACCATTGGCTTGCTTTCTCAATGTCCGAAGCTACAGATAGTTGACCTCAAGGAGTGTGAGAAACTTAAAGATATTGAAGGCTTTTCTGGGGCACGTGCTTTGAAGGAGGTGGATCTACGTCGCACAGATGTTCGTAACGTGGCTCCCCTTGATACCTGTCCCTCTCTCAAGAAGGTGTTAATCAGAGATTGGGACGGGGATACCGTCTGTGATCTGCATGCTAGAACACGGTACAAGGTGGATTGTGATTAGCTGGTGGGAATTAGATTAATAACTGCAGAGCGAATCCAAGATTACTATGCACAAGTAGTGGCGCTAATTTCTATTTCATTGACATTTACTTTTAGTGTTGGGGAATCTTGCGTCAATGCGCCACATTCCTGTTATTTTACTCTTCTGCATTCGTATTTTATTTTGATGGCACAAGTTCTGTTTGTTGTGCTTTCAATTATCTCTCATTCACTGCCTTGTTTAATCAGATTTCTATATGTCATTGTTTTATTGTTATCTGTGGATTTTTTATATTGTTGGTGAGAAGGCCAGAGTGCAGATACTACTATAGTGTTTTTGTATATCGTGCGTTTTTACTACATAGTGGCGATTTAAAGTGCATGTTGGTACGTGCTCCAAGAGTTCCAAGAGACTTCTGATGATTTTCTTTATGTTTAATTTATTGTATTATGTGAAAAGTTTATATAAGTAAATGAATTTGGTACGCCCTTTGCTTTTTATTTCTTTTTATTTTGTCGTTCTTGTTTTTGTTTCACGTAAATCACATCTTTTTTTACTCTCACGTATTTGGGGGATAATAGTTTCTTTTCTCCTTTTCATTTTGGCGACTGCTTGTTTGTTCTTGACGTGAGGAGGTTTTTTGATCACTTGGTGGTTTTCCCTCCAAATAGTCTGAATTCAAAAATGAATATTCCTAATTTTTTGCTTTGCACATAGGGAGCGCATGTCAGCTTCTGCTACGAGTTGATGGACATATTGTGCTGAGTATTCTTTCTGTGGCTCTGCTTGCTCCTTTTCAGACATTTTTCTAGCCTCCTTCTTTATGCCTCCCTTTCTGTTTTTCTTTTTTGTCATCATATCAAACGCTTTTACCAACGGCTCTCTCATGTTACCTTGAGAAGTAGAACATACTTTAGCACACGTTGTAGTCTCACCACACCAATATCTGTCGCGCAGTAGCCATCTATCGTGGAAGTTTAGAGTTGGCAAGCAGCTTTTCTCGTTATCGCACTTTCCAGCAATAAAAAATTAAATGGGGGGTTTGGGACTTGCCCTGATCATAAGGATTCACTTATCACTGAGCTATACGATGAGACACGAACAGCAGAGAAAGCGGAGCTTTATCTGCGCAGTAGAATTAAAAATCTATCAGAAAAGGTATGCCATGTAAGTAAATGAAAAAAAAAATGAAGGTATTATGGAAAAGATGGCGGAGAAAGCAATGAGTTATGAACGCGGAATAGAAATCTAATATACAAAGAGAAAAATATTGAGAGGAACAGGTAAAAACATACTATTAAGAGAACCATGAACAGTAACAATGAACGAAACATAAAGAGGGTCAAGAACGAAAATCAGTAAACGAAATGAAGAATACTAACCAATCTCTGTGTAGTAATTGCCATTGCACCTCACTCTCTCTTACAAAATATAATCTGCTCCTCTGTCAGGCTTTGCTTCCCTCTCCGCTTCATGAGCAACCTGGCAGGTCCGTTGCTACTTCTCTCAAAGCACAGCTCCACCACCTTTCTATCAGCACAGCGATCTTCCCTTTCTGAGGGGGGCTTGGGGGGCGTCAGCCCCCCAATTATGAAGCTGATGAAGAATCCCAAGGTGATTGTGAGCAGGCACACTCAAAGGCAAGATTAGCGTAGCATTGCTTCTTAGTTGCTTTATAACAGTCACACTCATGCAGGCTGGTAGAGCTGCGGTGGCCACTATATCCTCGAACTGCGTGTACCGCTAAGGATTGCGCATTCACTAGTGGAGTCTTCAACGCTGCTGTGCCACTGAGGAAAGCAGCAGACAGAAGGAATGACGTGGCAAGCGCTTTCATGGAGCCTTCCTGCGCACGGTTCAACTGAAGCAACACTCAACAGGAGCACTTGCTACCGCTGCAGCTATCAAAATGGTTTACTTTTACTGTGCTCACAGCCTTCCTCACAAATTGCTCTATTCAGCTTCTGTAGCGCATTCTCAGAATATATCATAGTTGAATGAAGAAGGACGTCTCTCTCGTTGCAAAGCATCAGGTAAGTAACTTCACTGAACACCAGGATGTCATTGGGAAGCGTGAGTTGCATTTTCGTCACCACAGGTCTATAGAATCATAGCTCTCAGTGAAGGTTCACTTCTCTCAATATATGAAAGGATCATCTCTTTGAGGCAGGTTCATAGCCTCTGCAGTCATTGCGCTTGGAGTACTGCTAAATCAGCTGTCATTCAGTAGACATTGTGGTACACCACACCAAAGAATAGTGAGAGGGACAATAACAATCTTCTTCTCTGTTACAATAGTTGCAAAACTGATCTCAGCAATATTGTTCCCTCATCTGGTATCAAAGCTGTCCCTCACGTTTCCTCAGCACTGGCACTTCCTGCTTGGTTCACGCTTCCAAAGGCAAGCTGTGTAGTACTGACAGTACAAGTGGGCACTACTTCCATACGCAAGCATGCTATAGCACGCATATTCCAGCCGCAGGAGTGATATACCCTAGGAAGATTGTGACACTACACTTCAAGAAGGAAAAGAGCCCTACGATACGGTAAGACTGAGAAGAGCGATAGTGACAACTGATGTAGCGTTCTTGAGAACAGTGCCATCCCGACGTTAAACCTGGAGGGCAGACGGAGTTTCGGCTTCGCCGGCTGCCCAAGAGCGTGGTTCATCCACACAGGGAGGCCGCCACACGTGAGCCAGCTTGCGTGGAACGGTATCACGCCAGCGATGCGAGGGCTGCACATTGCGTGCCTGCGGGACCTGCGCGCGATGCCGGAGGAGCTTCTGTCTTTCGACCTACCGCAGGCCGTGGTGGAGCTAGTGAGGTGCCAGTCGCTGGCCCGGCACTGGAAGTGGTCCACCATCGCGAAGCGTCTGTCGGCGATGGCTGGTGCCCTGCGCGACCTTACACTGTACACGAACCAGACGGAGGGCGTGAACCTACGTCAGTGCCCAGAGTGGGTGGCCGCGACGAAGCTGATGCTGGAGGTGGACGTGGAGCACGCGCGTGCTGAGCTGGAGCGCAATTCCCCGGAGGCGTCCCTGATGCTGCAGCTGATGTGGGTGCTTGCGGCGCGTGCGTCGGATGTGACCACGCTGCAGAGGCGGGACATCCGGTTGGCGGACAAGCCCAACGCGCAGGCTCGCTACCCGCTTGTGGTGAAGATGCGTCGCGGCAAGGGTGCCAAGCTCGGCGGACCTTACAACGCCAGCTCGAGCCTGTCACGCACGGATGCGTCGTCCCTTGCGAAGCTGCTGACCCAGCGGCGGAGCAAGCAGGCGGTGTTCCGGCAGAGCGCGGACCTGTGCACGATGATCCGGAGTGCGCTGCGGGAACAGGAGCCGGGGTCCGCCCTGCCATCGGTCCGGAAGGGTGCGCTGCGCATGTTGGCGAATGGCGGCACGTCCTCGGCAACGCTGATGCGGCTAGCTAGTCACAGGCGCCTGCAGACGCTGGAGCGCTACCTCGGCTTTGGCCTCCCACCGGCCGCGGGCTCGGCAGCGGACGCGATCGCGCTGGACGGCGCCGACCCCGTGACCCCCCGACAGCCGAGAGGCTAGGCCACAAGGCTCCCAACGCGTCGGAGCTTGGCGTGAGGAACGAGGACCTGTATGTTGAGATGCAGCGGCTGAATGGCGTGGCCGAGGCGGACATTGTTGTGCTGCCCCACCACAGCAGCTGGCCACTGCATCTGAAGGTGACGACCCCCCTCAACATCGACGCCGTGCTCTCCCTGCACACCTCCCGGAGTTCGACCAAGGACTTCCTGCACGCCGCGCTGCGCTACATGGACCCCGCCATGTTCCAGCACAAGCACCTGTCCCGCACCATCAAGGCCACGAGCCTGAGCGCCGCCGACATTGCGCACGCCGTGGAGATGGGCAAGTTTGAGGCGTGCAACTCACGCGAGGTGCGCGGTCCGCGGCTGCCGAACAACGTGTACGGCGTCAATCTGTTTGCTGTGCCCGAGCTGAAGGGCCGGCGCCGGCTGATCAGCGACCCGCACCTGCACAACGTGATCCCGAAGCACGAGGTGCCGCGCGTGTCGTACCCCGAGTGGCTGCAGCGCCGCCAGTCCCTGCGCTACTGCAAGTACATGCTGCAGGTGGACTTTGAGGCGTTCTACGACGCGATCCCGCTGCCCGAGTCGCT
>JASANZ010001730.1:0-12396 GCA_030849805.1 Sergeia podlipaevii | reverse complement strand
TTCCGCTTGATTCTCGTATTGTTGAGGCACTGCGGGACCTAGCATGGGCCCACCCGACGCCCGTGCAGAGCGCGTGCGTTCCTCTGGCTTTGAAGGGGAAGGATCTTTCCATTATGTCGCGCACGGGCTCTGGCAAGACCGGCGCCTTCGCCATTCCTATTATTCAGCGCGTCATTACAGAGCGCGAGCAGCGTGGCAACCGCCATGCGGCCACTAACCCTGTTGCCCTCATTCTTGTTCCTTCAGTTGAACTGTGCGAGCAGACTGTGGAAGCAACAGAGACCCTTGCCAAGTATGTGAAGCCGCGTCTCGTGATCGAGAATGTCACCTCCGGCGGTGCCGTTTCCGCCAGCCGCGTGCAGGCCGCACACGTCATTGTCTCTACAGTTGCTCTCCTCGCACGCAGCTGCCGCACCGGCGCCATCACTGCGGATACTCTCAAGCACATGCGCTACCTCGTTATTGATGAGGCTGATATGATCATGTCTATTGCTGAGAACGGGCTGCGCACAGTGCAGGCGTTGCTGCCTTCATCTCTGCAGGTAATTCTTTCCTCTGCCACCCTCACCGAAGGCGTCGCATCGATCAAGGGTCAACTGCTGCGCAACCCTACCAATATAATCCTCACTACTGAGGCAGATGACTCACCACACGGTGCATCCGCCGCGGCACCCGCAGATGTCAGCAGCGCTGTTGGTCCAGTCTTTGAGTCTCGTGTTATGGTGCGTGACAACCTCAAGAAGACCCTGCACCAGCACTACCTTGTGGCCACAGATGAGTGCCACAGCCATACGTTGCTTTACGCGCTGTATCGCCTGGCTCTCATCAAGGGCAAGACGCTTATCTTCGTGGAGGAGGACGAGGCAACTTACCGTCTGCAGCACTTTCTCGAGCAGCTGGGTGTGGCTACGCTGGCTTACGACGCAAACTTGCCGATTAATGTTCGCCTGGACACTCTTCGCCGCTTCCAGTCTGGTGCAGTGTCGACGCTTGTGTGCACCGACGGTACCCTTGAGAGTGCTGAGCAGCTGCAGATGTCTATCGACAGCAGCAGCACTGCCGGAGGTTCCGAAGGCGGTGAGTCGGCAAAAAAGCGACAGCGGCGCGGTGCCAAGAGCGGCACGACTGAGACTCCATCTGCACTTCACCGCGGTATTGATTTCTCTCAGGTTAGCAACGTTATTTTGTTTGACGGTGTCGATGCTACATCGTCTATTTCTCTGTCACGCTATACTCATCGTGTTGGTCGCGCTGGACGCGCTGGGATGGAGGGCACATCTATAGTCATCTTCACTGTGCCCCAGGCGCGCAAGAGTATCAAACCACTGCGCGCGTACTGCGAGTCTAGAGGCGACACAGTGGAACCCTTCAAGAAGATGCAGCGCACAGAGTCCGCCAAGTTGCAGTACCGTGTAGATACAGTTCTTGGCAACGTTACGCGCGCCTCGACTCGAAAGTTGCGCGTCGCCACTGTGGCCGCTGAGCTCAGCAGGAGTTCCTATCTTGCCAACCACATGTCCCAGAAGGACTCTGATGCTCTTAAGCGTGTTGTGCAGCGTTCGTCGAAGAAGGTCCGCATTGAGCGCAACTTGCTAGATGTTCCTACGTACATGAAGCTTGGTGATGTGGAGGAGGTGGATGCGTACACACAGCGTGTGCGGGCAGGCCAAACTCGTGCAGCCAAGTTTCGTAAAGTGACCAAGAAGGCGCCGTCAGATCCACTCAAGGCTGTAGCCTCTAAGATTCGTACCGCTCGGAAGCGCTAACATGTTTTTCAGCGCTAAATAGGAGGAAAGGGCTATTTCAGTAGGGTACTTGTACACGTGCGTGGGAGAGTGAGAGACAGTGAGACGTGTTGTGTTGATGAGTTGTTGTTGTGAGCTAGGAAGAAGCGCAAGTTTAACTAACTAAACTTAAAAAAAAAAAATGAGGCAGATAGTGCTTGGTATGCACTCAGTTCCTACAAACAGCTGGAGATGTATTGTGGGAGGTTGAGATGGGCCGTGCACTCAAGCATTGGTGGTAAGCTGACGATTAACATACAGTAAACAACTGTCAAACACGAGTTTTGTGTCTGTCTCTGGTGATGATACCTGGTGAGGAGATGTCTTGACTAATGCTGAGCGACGTACGTTGGTTTGAGATGGAGGCCAATGTTGTCGGGGAAGTTTCTGATTAAGACTACGAGCACACGCAGATGCACGTATTTTTGATGGCTTGCTACTTTATGATTTTTTTTTTTCTTCTTTCCTTCTTCCGTTCTTGCTTATGTACCATTCTTTCTGTCTTTGCTGCAGCGGGAATAGTAACTTTGCTTTTCTTTCAATCACTAGTAACTTTTTTTTTCCCTTCCACAGTGAGAATACACACGCGCACACGCAAACGAGTATCGTTAGTTCTGGTTAGCTTTGTCTTGTAGTCTCTTTTTTTTTTCCTTCTTTGCAATCTTGCGTTTTGGCATTTACGTGAGCTTCTTCATAGGATAGAGGGAGAGAGAGAGAGAGCTGGAGAAGTGTCTATGTTTAGTCAATGACGGACGCCACCCCAGTGAATCGCTATCTCTTGTTCAACAGCCCTGATGAGTTCCGTACGCATGACAAGGTGGAGTATGCGCTTCACAGAGGCGGCATCTTTCATCACCCCAGTGGCGCACCCAACCTAGTGAGCGTAGATGTTGGCAGCAGTAGCTCCAGAACCGAGTATAACTCTAATCGTAACCTGGTGCGCACTCTTGATGAACTCAAACGTAGTCTTTATGACCGCGGAGTGCCAGTCTCACCAAGCACTGAGAACACTTATGCCGCCTCAGGCGGGCCAAGTGCGTTCCCCTCACCAGATGCGCAGTTCAATGAGTTTCCTGCAACAGCAGATTGTTCTCCAGCTCACTCTACACACTTTATGGATAGCATACCATTGCATGTAAACGACATGAATGAGTTAGATGAGCACCCGTGGGACAGTCCAGCTTCACAGGCCTCGTACTGGAGTTGGCCCATCGAGACGCTATACCAGCGTTATCACCTGGTCGTGACCATTGACTTTGGTAAGTCGGCGTATAATGTGTCGCGCAACGGTGTTGTGTATGCAGATCGCATTCCGAGTGTAGTCAGCGCGCTGCTTAATGTGATCGAGACGACACTACGCGCTCGTAGTGAGGCGGTCATCGCAATCAAGCACTGGCTGGATACCAACGTTATGGAACCTGCTACACGGGCACAGATCATGCAGCAGGTGTGGGATCCTACGATGTGCGTGTCCATGGTGCTGTTGAACACACCTCGCCAGGGACAAGGCGCGGTCCCATTCGCCATGCCACCTCAGGCATCGTGCGGTAGGAGCGGCCGGTGCACAGTTGGCGCTAGTGATAACGCCACCCTACCTCCGGTGCATCCCTATGCAACATCCGATGCGCATACAGGAGTAGCAGATTCCGTGGTGTTTTTCCCTCCAGATCACATTCGCTTCTCTCCCTTCACCACTCAAGACGATGAGAAGGACGAAGATGTGGACGGATGTTTTGGCATTTCAATTCTTACCCGGAGTGATGCGCGCGCGCTGCTTAACGACGAAAACTTTGTAGAGCAGCTGAGCGCCACGTTGGCCATGTATGAGAGTGTGTGCCGAGAGCGGACCTTGGCTGACTGGCCTGAGTCTTCAATTAGTAAGTCGCTGGAATATCTCGTGCGCACAGCGCCAGAGTCCGCAGCGGAGTGCACGACAGTGGTGGTTATTGACAATATCAGTCCCTCCACCGTGTGCTCCGACACGCTGTCTTTCCTTGAAAGTGTTGTCAGGCGCAAAAACATTATCATCTCTGTGGTGGCTCTTAACCGAACTCTCTCCTTTGACTCACCACAGCTAAGCCCTCTTTCACAGTTCATCTCTTCTGTCGGTGGCTTCGCAGTGCATGTGGACTACTGGCTCGCGCTTGCCGCAGTGCGATTGAACAGAGAGTGGTGCCACCGGTTTGAGGGTGCAAGGTGTTTGGCGCAGCAGCTCTTTGTGCAGCTTGTGAGCAGCTTTCCTGTGTGCTCGTACGGCATTTCACAACACGCCGTGCTGACAGAAGGGAGCGGAGAGCTGGGCAGCGGGGTGCCTCTTTACGCGGGAAATCAGGACTTTCTTCGTGACTTTACGTTCAACGGCACCGCACTCAGCCTTCTCCGCTCTATGGCAATTGCTCGGTTCAATGAAGGCTGGAGCGTTCTACTGGACTACTTGAATGAGAGCACCGCTGGCCATCTTGTTGCGCGGACCCAGCACAGTTTCCACAGAGGCACCCTCACATTTCAGTACGAGATGGACGTCAACAAGCCAGTGGTGTACCGCCGTCTGTTGATCTCAGGCACGAAGGCGCTTGTTGAGCACTTTTGTCGCATCCGTTGCGAAGAGTACTCTACAGCCAGTGGGCAGACAGACAGTGGGGCCGGCAGTTGGCTCGCGTATCTTACCCTCCTGCGCTTGCAGCTTCATGCGTGGGTGAAGGCAGAGGAGGTGGCTCTTCGCTTGCTATCATCGGCGGTTCTCAACGGAAATTCTAACGTCGCGCTGATCGCTCCTGAGCTTCCCACGCTCTCAGGTTTCTCTGGGGTCATGTCGGAGTGGCTTAGCGTGGCCACAGTCACTTCCTTTGGCGTCTTCTTTCAGTATGACCCCCTTCCGTCCGTCTTAACGATGAATCGAACCTCATCATGGGCTATCCAGGCGGTTTCCTCCACAACTACCGCGCGCGAGTGCATCAGAGCCGCGATGCTTCAGCAACACCAGCCCGTCGTTATGTCAGTAAACTCTCCAGTATCAGTGGCGAACACAGACGGTGATGGGATGGCCTTCATGTCCCTCCTTAGCAAGCCTGGCTGTGTAGCGTACGTGGTGCAGTTCTTCGACTTTCAAACGGGGACGGCGGCGGGGCTTGCCGGCGGCTTTGAGTGCCGCGTGAGTTTCATTGCATGTGATGCAGCTTCCCAAGCGAAGATAGTGACGCAGCTGATCAGCGTCATCAAGGACGCCTCGTCAGAGCCGCAACAGCAGCAGCAAGGGACGAGTGGCAGCACTTCAGTGGTAACGGGCTCTGGCGGACTGCAACGAGGGAAGCGGGTGGTGATACGCTGCTCTACCAGCCTAGCCAATCTGCAAGCATTGCTACTCTGCATGGTGACAGTGGCACCGCGTCGCCTGGAGTTGCTTGCTTGCCACTCAGAAGCACTCATGGGGATCTCTGCTGGGACACGTGGAGTTGTTCCTGGTAGTGCCTCTCGTAAATCTCTTCAGCCCCAGCAGCAGCAGGCTGTCATCAAGGGCCCTTGGGCGACGCTTCAGCGGTGCATGCGGAATCCCTACGTTGTGTTTCCGTGGGTGTTAGCTAGTGCCTTATCCTTTCGATGGACGTTTGCCACACTGGAGCCAACTAACAATGGCATCAATGGTGGCGGCCCTGGAGGTGCTGCCGGACCGGATGCGTACGTTGCAGAAGTGTTCAATCTCGCAGTGATGCGGCGTCTTCGCAATGGCTACCGGCTGTTGATGTGTTACAGTACTGCACTCAAGGCTGTGCTGCACCTCACTAGAGGACTTCCCTCTGGCCTCACAGTGAATCTCTTTGACGTGGTCGAAGTGCAGAGCGCGGCGAGTGGGTCTTCCTCCGGTGGAGATGTGGTTCACATTTCACGTCTCATCACACCACACAGTCTCATTAACACGTCACTCTGGGACTGGATGTGTGACGTACAGGAGGATTGGCATATCGCCACGACGCTGCACACTTACCGTATCTTCTCCACACAAGTTTCAATGGTGGAGCGGCGTGTACACGTCCACGCGCTTAGGCATGCAGGCATGACCCCCATCACAGCTCGCGTAGAGTCTATGCTGCCGTATCTCACCTCTACACACACGCAGGTGCTCGAGCTGCACTCCCCATCAACACTAGCAGCTGGGGAGCCGTCGACTTTTCACTCGAGAAGACGGAAGAAGGAGGCGAGCGCTGCTTCAGGTAACTTAGGACTGCGGGTGAAGCTTGTGCAGCTTCTGAGTGCCATGAGCGACTGCTGCGCCGTTGTGAGGGCGGATGCGTTGCACTCGTCGTACGCGCAGATACTATCTTCAGGATCAGCACCGCTGCCGCGCAACGCTCGCGTCCAGGTGGCTATCATGTTTCCACTTCGCAACCAAACCATCACGTTAATGCTGTCCTTGTTGGAGGATACACCAGAGGGCACCAAAACCGGCGTTGTAAAGGTTGCTATTGCTTCTTTAAATCGCGCCTTGCTCCAGTATGGGCTACTGCGGCAATACTCGCGTGGGGTGACCGTGCCGGACGAGGCGCACCAACCTGATTGTCCACCAGATCGGGATGTCGTGCACGCCGTGTGCCACATGCTCAACACCTTTAGCTCCGTGTATACAACGTATGGTCTTGTGTCACTACTCAACCCACGCCGCGGCGCGGGGCGTAGGGGTGGTGCCGCACATGCCGCCACACACAAGGACGAAGAGACGATTGTGAGGGACATTAAGGAAGGCTTTGGTTTTCTGAGCACGTACGTTGCTGAGGTAGACGTCACATCTTTGCTGAGTGTTGTGGAGGGGCGCTACGGCAGCCAGGGAGTCAACAACGATGCGCAAGGGGACTATCAGATGCTGAAGAACATCCTTGCGGAACTTTTTGAAGATCTTGCAGTTGGCTTTCCCTCTAGTGCGCCAACCCTTCTGCTCCCACTGCACCGCATTGCGCACCGCAGCTCGTCAAAGTTTTCCTCCTCCTACCAGCACGTCGATGGAGTGGCAGTGGCAGCGGGGAGCAGCAGTAACGAGGATACTGTATCCTCTTCGGACTCTTCAGATGGGGATACGTTGCACACTACACAAGCCACAGATAGTCTGCCCCTCCTCATGAAAGTGCAGGCGGTCGTGCTGACGCAATCGAACGAGGTGGAATGTGGCTTCTGGATTTCCGCGCGCTCCTGCTTTGAGAATAATCCCAGGAAGGAGAAGGAGACCCGCTGGCTTGAAGATAACGCGGAGTGGAGCGCAGAGTCTCTCCAGAATGAGAGCGAGACCAGTAGAAGGCTGGTGCTGCGTGTCTTTGTTAAAACCACCGCGCCAGATATGTTTGACCTGTTCAAGGACGCCTGCTTTACTCCGTCGTCAGAGGTGGTGCGCACTGTTATGCGCAGTCTTATTGTCAAGTTTTCTTCTCTTGAGGCAGCGACATACAACAACAGCAGTACCAGCGCAAGTGCTAGGGTTTTTAGTGCCGGAGCCTTGCAGTCGTTCTCCTCACAGGATCTAGGTGAGCCTATTTTTCTAGACGATACGCTTTCCCTTAAGAAAACTGAGCAATGCCGCGCACTCTGTCACGATTTTGGTGCCTTCCCCGATAGGATTCGCAGTGCTGTGATGGGCATTGTGAGCCGCTGGACAACTCACCTCGCTTCCTACACCCTCGAGTGTGCGTTTTTGTGTTCTTCGTACACCGCTCTCAGAACGCTGGTTTCTTCAGAGGGTTCGCCTAGCCAGGATGCAGGGGTTGTTACGCGCACCATGAAAAGCAGTAGTGACACAGCAGTTATTGCGGAGGCGGGCACGCGCTCCTACTTTTTGCACTCAAGTGCCTCTATATCGAGCGCCGCTGCAGGCATAATGGGTCTGCATTCGCTCCTGCACCGCGTGGTATCGCCCGCACTGCTCAGTTCCAACTCGTTTGTACGCGTAGAGTTTCCTGTACTCTTTACCCAGCAGGCCACCAACTACCGCACTGTGAACCCCATCGAGGCTGCACTGGATGTCTTTCGGCGATGTGAGGAGGAGGACTGCATGTGCGTTGTACGCACAGCGGAGTTTATGTATACCTTCGTGCCTTATGGAGTGTACTTCGATCGACGCTGGCTGCTTGTGGCGGGAGACATCCACGCCGGCGAGGCCGCGCAGAACAACAAGGCTCGCATTCTCGGCTACGGAAGCAAGGGGCTAAGTACAATGTGCAACTGTTTGTGTGCCCACATTCACAAGAAGATTGCGCAGGTGAGTCAGCTTCACCTGCTGAGACAGTTGCGCGAGAGCCAGTACGCCAGCGCAGAGCTCATTCCAGACTTTTGGGGAGATCAGTTCTGCTCAAGCAACAGTGGCAGCAGTAGCGGCGGGCAGATTGCATCGCAAGGGACATCAAAAATGGCTCCTGTTCTCACGTCGAATGCAAAGGATGACACGCTAGACTCCTCTACGCCTGCCTTCTATCTGCGTGGTTTCTCTGTACTTGAGATTCCAATTTACTACAAACTGCAACATCAGTGCAAGAGGATTCTTACCCGCATCACCACGAACAGCTCCCGTCTTGAGCTGTTCAACGTTTTCAACCGTGAACAGTGCTACGTTGTTGCGGACGACGAGGAGCGCGACATCTTTCACTATTTGCGCTTGGTGTTTGTGAAGGATATCTTTACTACGATTTCCACTACCGTGCCGTCACCGCCCGTCATGCCGTCAAATCGATGCCCTCTGCTGGTTGTGCAACTTTTCTGTGCCACTGCAAACCCGATTATTGCCCGTCCTCTGCAGAAGCTGCAGGACTTTTGCTATCTACTCGCGGTACAGGAACTGCAAGGTCATCTCAATTACGTGCAGCATAAGATGATATCATTTAATGACTTGGTCTTTCTGCAGAACAACCGCCTTGAGACGCTTACGCTCGACTCAGCAGAGATATTTCCACCGACACTGTGTGAGCCGGGGAGTGGCGAGTCTGCAACCCAACTTGCTGTGATGATGCTTTTTATCAACTTGCGTGAGAATAAGTTTAAGCAGTTTGATGTGCACAGTGACCAGGCACACGCCACGAGCAACTTTGTGGAGCACTACAGCTTGGAGAAGGACCCACGAGAGGAGGCAGGCGCTGCAGCCGCAACTGCAGACGGTAGCTCTGGAAAGGATGTCGACTTGAGTGCATCAGCAACAGCAGCAGCAGCAGCCGGAGCAGCAGCAACAACATTGAGTGGTCATGCTGCCAGCTCCGCCGAGACGGATGGACGAGTATTGCGCTTTGTGAAGGTAGTGGATGGTGTAACAGACGTGCTGGTATCGTGTGCGATTCGATTCCGCACGGGCAGCACGCGCATTGACGTTGAGCAGTATCTGACTCGCATCCCAGCTGAGCGCTACATTAACGGAGAGTCAGAGCAGGGCACTCTCGCTGAGCTGCGCGAGCATGTCGCCGACACACGTGCCCAGCTTTCTTTTTACGGGCTTTCAGCCGCCTCGCAGCTTCCTGAGAACGTCTTGGGTGCTGCCGGTACACAGAGCTCTGAAGCACTCACAGCAACTGCGGTGCCACACCTAGTGGATGAACTCATGGCCACCTGTGCCACCCTCAGTACTCGAGAGAACCTTATTCTTCGGCACCACACATTTCCCTTGGATGAGATGGGACCTGCGCTGCTGCCCATTCTTATCGAGCGGCTTTGTGGCGCACTGAGTCCCTTGGCACCTCGCTGCTTCCAGTCACCGTGTGAAGGCGCCAATGCACACGCGCTCTGGCACTTTCCATGGATCTGGAAGGAGAGGCTGCAGAACGACCCGCTGGCGGACCAGAACGTGTTCTACATTACGTGCGGCTATCGCATTATGGGGGAGTCGGCATCTGGAAATTATGCTGAGGAAACGGAGGAGGCAGAGAGCCCCAAGGACACTGAATGCAGGAAGAAACAAGCCGAAGTGTCTGCCACACGCACGATTCCTTTCTCCCACCCCGATCTTCCTATCAGTACCACCACTGTGGAGGAGGCGCATGCGGGGCTGCTGAGGGAATGCGGTCTCGTGCCCAGCAGTGGAGCCGCAGCGCCGGGCTCCTACGTGGTGGTGAAACTCTCTCTGCTTGAAGGGATGTCGCTTGCCATGTTCAACCTGCGCGATGCCAACTTTTTGATGCGTCTATTGGCCTACGTGGTGTCAGAGCTAGTGGAAAAGTCCTCCCTGCTGGACGAGATTCTACTGCAGCGTCTCGGTTATGGTATTCCCTCGAGCTTTACGGAAGTGGGGTTGGCGCTGCATTGTTGTGGGGACACCCGCAACGTAATCAGAATCAAACCGCTTTCCATTCATGCTGACTACTACCGTCGCCGTGTGAACCACGCCCACTTCCGTGCCCGCAACCACGCGCAAGACGACTTGCTAACGATTATGATGGAGGGCCTCTACAACCGCGGCCTCGTTGTGAACTATTCGTTTGCCATGGAGGACGGCGTCAAGGCTTTGTTTGACGAGTGTCCGCATTTATCTCTTGCACAGTGTGAGAAGACGTTGCAGGACTTGATCGAGAGCGGCGCGTTGGTTCTTGACACAAGCAGCGCGCTGGTGGCGCAGAGACCGTTGGCACATGTGATGGGCGGAGGGGCAGCACCGGGGAAGGAACTCCCCGGTGTGCCTCGCGGCCGGACGCGTCACTACGGCAACTGCCGACTTGCAGAGACCAGCGGCGCTCCAGCGGATGCACTTATCGCGTGCGACTATCATCGCCACGTGCTCGCCGCTCACGTCATTGCCGAGGCACAGAACGCGCGCTCGGGCGTGGCAGAGGTTCTGTCACGTTGTGATGAGCTGTGGCGCTCTCTGGCTGACGGAACCGCTCTCACACGCGAGCTCACAACGTGCATTGTGTCGCTGCAAATGAAAAGTAAGGAGGTTTTTGGCGCACGCGTGCCGGACTTTTTCTTACGTCGTGAGCAGGGCATCTCCTCTGAGGACGAGAAGCTTGACTCGACCCTTCCTGAGCTGGCGCGCCAGAGTCCTGGGTACTGTATTGGGGTGAACGAGTCTCTCAAGGCCTACATGATGCGGCTGCGTGCACAGTTTCCTGGCATGTGCGTCATTGAGGTCGATCCCAACGATCCTCAGTACCGCGCTGATCCCGTCGTCGCCAGCCGGTTGTGCTGCCGTTATGGGAAGGTGGTTGTGCCTGACACAAACGCAACCGGTGGTGAGGCCTCAGAGGACGCGGTGCTGTTCTGCCCCCACTTGTACTATGGTGTGATGCCTCTTGTTGACTTGGTGCAGCGCAATGAACACATGCATGCTCGCTACGAGGGTGCCTTTGCGGCTTGTGCAAGTGGCGACCCCCAGTCTCTTCTTCAGTCACCCATTGCGAGCACTGGCTTGCTGATCGTAGAGGTTGGACTGCAAGTGGTACATTTTGCTTTGGATCTGTTTGTCATCAACGGTAAGTCACTACCACCAGGCTTGACGGCGCAGGTGGCTGCCGACTTCAAGCATCAGCTCATGTTTGACAGTGTCCTGTATGATGTCTCGGTGCTGCGCTTTGTGGAGCGCATCCACCGCTTCGCGGACGTTCTCCCTGCGCAGCAACGACTCTCGACGGCAGTGGCGAACCTTGTCAAGTACCATCCTACGCCACCTTTTGGAAGTGTCAACATGGCCGCCACTTTCCGCGTCACAGATCCTCGCATTATGAGGCTCAAGAACCTCCCTCCAAGCCCGTCACTACCTGGACGTACTGAGCAGCAGCAGCTTTACCAGCTGGGCAGTGGGGAGATGCTACTCCTCCCCCCTACTAGCAAGCCAACACTTCGGCGGGAGCGCACTGGGGAGGTATACTCGTACTGTGGAGTTATCGTATGGGAGTCTGCTCAACTGCTTGTTCTGCTCGCCTCCGTGATGCCTTGCGGTGCCGGATCTCTCCTCCACAGCATGGCAGCGTGCAGCAGCACAACCTCCGGTGCTGACCACACATATATGGCACAGCTAACCGAGCACGCTCGCCAACTTTTGCTGAGCCAGCTGTTTGACAGCACCCAGCAGGAGCGCCTGCACGCCGCGTGGGATAAGGTACTCAGCGAGCCTGCCACTGGCCCTGTGTTGCTGCCAAGCTACGATGAGATGGAGTTGCTGCGACAGCACTCCTACCGAGTGCACCTGGATACGCAGCAGTACCCCCTCCTTCTGGCAGTGGAAACGGCGGTGTGGTCGACAGATGAGGATGCCTGCGCGCTTTACAAAGTTCAGCAGCGGTTGTTTCCACACCACGTCGTGCGGGTTATCTGGAAGAAGCGTGGCACGTCAATGGGAGCGATGCCTGGTGCTCCGATGACTTCCTCCGTATCACAGGCGGTGGGCCACGCCTCCTCTGGCGGCGCGTCCTCGTCTGCTATGAATGTGGCAGTGGGCGGGCCCTCGTCACTCACAACAGCAGTTTCTGCTGGTCTTTCTGCAGCGAAGGATGCCAGTAGCGGGGCTGGTGCGTTATACGACAAGAAGCTCGACGGACATCGTTTGAGTAGTCACGTGGACTTTGCCTCATTACCAGAGCGGGTGATATTTACGTTTGCTCCGCACAATCGCGACGGGAGCGTTTTTATTGCAATGGAGTGCGTGTACTGCGATACCACC
>JASANZ010001729.1:0-12233 GCA_030849805.1 Sergeia podlipaevii | reverse complement strand
AAGGCCCGCTACGTCAGCAAGCTCGCTGACAAGAAGATCCGCAAGGCCGGTGGTGCCGTGGTTCTCCAGGCTTAAAGTGCCCGGCGCGACGGTTTCAATCCAAATGAATCTGCTTTTTTTAATTTATATTATTTGAAAAACTAGCATAAAAAAATAATAATGTCCACTTGTCAGCAAGTTGGAGGGATATGCCTTTTTCTTTTCTGTACTAAGAAAGAGAGAGGGGGGGCATACATATTTGCAGTAGTGCCTTCAATATCGATGGGAGTATATAGGCGATGAACATTTTTGTCGTTGACCTACTTTTTTTTCTTTCAGTTTCACTTGTCTTCTTTCTTTTTCTTTTTATATATTTTTGTGACTGCTATTGTTGTTTTCATTGCTGTTGTAGGATTTGCTCTCCATTTTTTTTCCTTGGTGGGTACGTGTATTGTGTCAGTACACAATATCAGCCTTCAGAGCACACATACAGTTTTTCATTTCGGTTACTCTTGTTTGAAATTTGGCATCACGTGCTCGCGCTGTAGTGTACTGGTACTAGCGTAGTCTTGGTTTGCAGTTTCGGCCACACATATATATTATCATTATTATAATCACTGTGTATTAACCTCACTTAGATTTTTCTTTATATATTAGATGCAGGCCTCAGGAGATGTGTGGCGCACCTCCTCGCCTACTGTGATGGATGAGGAAGCCGCCTTAGATCTTGTTGCCTTGGTCATTGACCGCATTGAGCGTGGTGGTGTTGCGGAGGTAGCTGCCATGGCAAGCGGCAAGTCCCCAGTAATAGACAACTGGCAATGGTCTGCGGCTCTCGCAGCTCTCTCACGCCCGCCACTGGGCACTATGCTTGCCGAGGCACTCACGCAGAAGGTGTGGTCTGCCTTTCAGCCTTGTCTACGCCGCTATCAGCAAGGTATGACACGAAGTACAGCGGAGGGGGAGGCGTGCGAGGAAGAGAGCACTGCGAAGTTGTTCACAACGCATGCGCGTCAGGCAGCTCTTGAGGAGCTGTACCACGACTTTTGTCTTGTTCAGCCGCCACTAGCAAACTGGTGCCGGCTTCTTGGAAGCAATGAGACGGTGGTGGTACTTGCAGCGAGCTTACGCAGTGCTGTCCTACAGCCAGATCTTCTTTCCGGCGCTGAACCCCCTGCGTGGCGTGAGCTGAATCAGTTTCTGCGCGTGCACACACGCTCCTTGCTTGCTGCCAGCAGTGCCGCCTACACTGCGGAGGAGGCGGAGATGTCAGCACTGGATGGAGGCAGTCGACGGACGTCGTCTGTGCGTCGTTCTGGCACTCTACTGATGACTAGTGTACATGAAGGTGGGGAGGACGAGGATGAGGAGAGTGGTGTGCCGCAGGTGCAGTTGTTCAGCCATCTTTCTGTCGGCTGCAGGGGCTCGGCGGGGAGTGGTACAGCGCCTGGCGCAGGAGATTCAGTACTGAAGTGTTTGCATGGCCTAACACTGAGTAGTGCGCGAGAGATCAAGCGGCTGTGGAGGGACGTGCTGGAGGAGAGCATAGCGGAGAAGATAGCCGCCCTTGAGGATGAATATAGCACGCACTTCGTGAAGGAGTACATTGTGTGGGAGGAGCGCGTGGTCGCGCCGTTTGTGGCCATGGCCCTCTCTGGCAGCGGCGCTGCGGGTGGCGGTTGCGGCGCTTCTGCTGGTGCTTCAGCAGCCTCTTTCAACTTATCTCACTCACATCGCAGCGGACGAGTTGGAGGAAGCTGGCACTCAGCTGCTATTGTTGCTCTCGCGGATAGGCTCGGAGACGACGAAGGGGTAGAGGACGACCCAGCCTCGGTGCGAGCGGAGCGTGACCGTTGGTGTGCGGGGTTGAAGCAGCGGCTGCTCACTGGGCTGGCACGAAAGCGCATTACTGCATTTTGGGACATAATTGTCGAGTTCCCTGACAGTATCCCTGCACTGGAAGACATCTTGTGCTGCCTGCAGGCATGCCCGCAGAGTTCATTGAGGAGCGAGCTGGTGAGCACGACACGGTCTCTGCTCGCATCACGACTACATCGTGCTGGCACACGCACAGAGGACATTCTTGCTATCCTCATCAAGACCATTCATTCGTTGTGTGTGCTTACATCACGCAGCGAGCAGAGTGCGGTTATCTTTTCTGTCGTCGCCGACACGCTAGAGCACCTACGCAAACGAAAGGACTGTGTGCCCGCACTAGTGCAGGTTATCACGCAGCCCAGCGCGGATTCAGCGTTTTTCTTTGATTCGCGTGTAGGTGGAGCTGCAACTTCTGGTGTGGCCGGTGCCAGGGCTACCACCACTGCAGGTGCGACACAAGAGGAGGAGGACGATGACGAAGAGGAGGAGGCGTTGCTGCTGCATCCTGACGGATCAGCTGCTGCGGAGCGACCGAATGTGCTGCGGGTTCTTCTCGCCGCCATCAACGTCAAGTCTCTTGTACAGGAGTACCAGCAAGCTCTTGCTCAGCAGCTCCTTGTTGCCAAGCCGATGCACGATTTTGACACGACTCCTGAGGAGGAGGTGCTTGAACGCCTAAAGTGCGTGTTCGGCGAGGATGCTCTGACAAATTGTATCGTGATGGTTCGCGACCTGCAGATGTCCCGGCGCACTACGCAGCAGATCAGAGCAGCTCTCCGCGACGAGCAAGCCGAGAAGAAGGCGCGCATGAAAAGGGAGGAGCGTAGAGGCAGAGGAAGTGTGAACTACAGCAACCCCAATATGGTGGCTGCGATGGCGGACCAGTCGATTGCGCAGCACCCAGAGGCGGTGAGCGCGAGCGTGCTTTCGATGACCGCGTGGCCAAAGCTGCACCACTGCGCTAGCTCAGGGGAGTTGGGCCCGGCGCCGGAAAAGTATCGCCCTCATCCATCCTTACGTCAAGTCATGACGGCGCTGGAGGTGCGGTACAAGCACATGAAGGCGAATCAAAAACTTGTGTGGGTGCTTTCTCAGGGAAGAGTCGCCCTTGACGTGAAACAAAAGCATCCTGATAAGCCTCCTGGAAGCGATGAAGTTATCACAGAGCACGTCTTATCGCTCTTTGCTGCCTCGCTGGTTCTCTATGTGAAGGACTTGCAAGGCGAGGGAACCGCAACTGTGCCAGTGGAAACTTTGGCAGTTCGACTGGAGGTGCCTGTCCAGGTTGTACTCCAGCACATACCTCGCTTGGTGCCCTCTATTTTGATGCACACCGCGAACGGTGTGGGGATGCAACGGACGCTTGTCACGGTCACTTCCAACCTCGTCTTTGACGATGCGGAGAAGGAGGACGATGGCGGAAAGCCAGCAGGAATGCCGCCCGAAGAGCTCAAGATGCTAGAGCGCATGATCACGACGATGATCAAGACAAGTCGTGCTAAGTCAGTGAACGACATTCATAACAGCATGAAGATGTTTGGCAAGTTTCAGGGTACAGTAGACGACATGAAGAAGGTACTTCACTACTTTATCAAGGAAGGCGTGCTCGTGCTCAACGAGGCTAAGCTCTATGCACTACCCCGCAAGTAGTACCAATGGCTATACCTGCGTACACACGCTGGGGGAATGTTCTGGTAGAGGCGGTGTGTGTGTTTATAGATGGTTATCTTTTACACATTACAAAAATAAGTGCAGAAGGTGCCTCTTTTTTTTTTCGGATTGTGCCCACAGTTTGTTTTGTACATTGCGAGAGAGAAGAGAAGAAAATAACAACACGCATCCATCGGATGCTTAAAAGAAAAAAATAATACCAAAACGAAAGCACTGAAGCTAGCTGAGTTTGGGCACAACCTGTGTATGAGCACCTAAATGTACGTTTTTCTTTACAACTTCCTTTTTTCCCCACTTTCTTTTTCTTTTAAAATCACTATTGTCGATTTTTGAAAGTGCTGCGTGTTCTCTAGTTGATATAGGGAAGAGTCCTTGTAAAAGAATAAAAGAAGAAGGTAGCATGCGGAGTTAACAATTTGACAAGTTTAGCTTTCTCCCTTATAGGTCAAATGACACTTCCTTTTGCAGCTCGCCAGCAATTTCTTGAAAAAGGGTACGCGATCTTGCCTCATGTGTTGAGCTCTTCCTTAGTGGAGCGCGTGCGTAGTGGCGCCATTTCCTCTATCACCGCACGCTCTCGTTACTTTATTGACATGCCCACCTTTGAATCTCTCATGCAGTGTAAGCCGAAGCTTACTGACCCGCTTTTCAAGCAGATTGCCTCACATGCTGAAAAGCGACGATATATTGCACAGCATTTTAGACGCGCACGGCGGCGCAAGCAGGAGCTGCGGAAGGTTGTTCGCGAGTTCCTGGGTGGCCGCACGCGTGAGGAGCTGAGCGGAGATGATATGTGGAAGCTGAGCCAGCTTGTTGCCGAACTTGGTAGCAGGACCTCGGGACGCAACTGCACCAGCACAGTAAACAATGATGTCCTCATGCTCAAGGCCATCAATGAGTACCGCGCCAACGCGTGGATGACGAACACGCAACTGGCAGAAACTCTTCGGGAGTCCGAACTGAAGGCCCCGCTTGCCCAACTGGCAGAAATCGTAGGTGGGGTGGAGAAGCCAGTTGTCTTCAGCGACTCTCCGATTATGCGCGAGGCGTATGGCAACGCCACTGCATACCACTGCACAGCACCGCAGTTTGGCGTCCGCACCAACGTCAAGCACACTACACCTGCCGTGACGTTGCTTATTTTCACGCATACGCCGTCCTCGCTCTGCCTAGCGCCACACGTGCTGACAAACTCGCAGGGCCCTGTCCGCAAGCAGTACCTTCGCTCTGTGAAGCCGAACCAAATGTTCAGCGCGTTTCTGCCGTCGGAATCGCACATTCCTTTTCAGCTGAAGCACTTTACGTTTGATAGCTCGGTCGTGGGCGAGTCCCTAGTGCGTGTTGCTCATGGGAGCAGCAGCAACAGTGAGCCGTTGTTGATTAGTGCTGGGACGGTAATGGTGGTAGATCCTCATTTAATGATGGCTTTTGGGCCGAACATGACAGCACAGAGCGAGGTGATCTACCGACTGAATGTTGTGAGCGAGGATGCAAGGCCTTTTCTGCTGTCGCCATCATGGATTCGCGGGTAGCGTTCGCACCCATACGAGGTTAACTTCGCTGCTCCTGTTGTTTTTCCCCCGTTGTACTCGTGAGAGCAAGGCCAAGCAGGTGAAGCAGCGGTGGTGATGATGAGAAAGGGAGAGGGGATGATGGGGGAGGGGGGATCAACACGCGCGCGATGAGCTCAATTGCTGAACTGCTTATCATTGTAGTGCGAGTCATTGCAAAGAAAAAAAAATAAGTTTTATTACAGACATTAAGTGCTATACACAAACACACATCTCTTATAATTGTCTTGGTTTAACGGTTTTTTTTTTCTTAGTGAACTGTAAAGATGCAGATTACGCTTTGCTTGTGTCGACTTTTGCGATAAAAAAAAAACAATACTATAAAAGAATTCTGTTGCTCTTGTTATCACTTTCTTCTCAATTTCCTTCTCTCTTTAAGCAGTGCAGCTGTTTTTTTCTTTTTATAAAATACAGCAGGTTCTAAATGACTGCTAGGGACGTAGTTCCTTGCAACAAACGTCAGCGTTTCTTTTGTACTATTATATATTTTTAAAGATTAAGAAAAAAAAAGCACGACATCAGCAAGACATATATATTACGTGTTATTATCTAGATTCACTTGCTCATATTGTTTACTTTTCATTTGTGTTCTCTTTCTCTCTATGAGTCTCTCCATTAATCGAGGTTTAAACTTTTACGATAGTGAGCCTGATGAGACAGTTGCCGCGCTTGCACACGCGCCACTCTCTACCCGAGGGCGCCGTGGTACCATTGAATCGTCTGTTTCTCATAGAACCAAGCAGGATTTAGATCCGGAGATTATTGATGTTGCTGTGCATAGTGGCTTCCACGGATACGAAGGACATGACTCTGCATACTCAAAAGACGTTGAGGGGCAGCGATACAATGATGATGACACCGTTGAGGAAGGAGAGGAGGTATCGCTTCGACAGTTAGCGCTGGACTTGGAGCACGCGAGAAGTGATGTGCTGAGGGTGAACGCGCTAATTTTACGTGCGGTGTGGCAGTGTGTGCTTGATTGTCGTCCAGTCTCACGCCTATCCATCACGGGCGTGTTTTCTTCCAAAGCGCAACGCTCAAGTTTTAGTTTGCCTCTTTCAGTAACAGAGCGGCGTGCACAGCTCCAGTCTGATCAACGCCTCTCTGCCCACAGTTTTCGTCCTGCTTCCTCTAGTGGCTCCCTACGGTTAGCTTCTCATTCATCCACAAGAGAGGTAGCAGCAGCGGCATGTACTCCGGCTGGCGATGGCGCGCGCCAGCGGCGGCAGCATCACAGTACGCTACCATCAGACCACTCCTTGTCTACGAGCGGCTTTGTGAACCCGAAGCCGTTCATTCCACCTGCTCGCTATCCTGAGTTACCCTCACTGCGGGACTCTTCAGAAGACTACACGCGTTTTAACCGCTCGCTTTATACTGCTGTAGCCGCCGCCAGCGAGCGTGGGCTGCTGCAAGGTTATTACGCAACAGCGCCTCTGCGAAACCGGCAAGGGCAGAAAGGCATCGAAGCAGCACTAGCAGCAGGAAGAGATGGAGTAGCCACAAGACCAGCTACAGGCAAGCCTTCTCTTTCACTGAGGGCGAGCGCGCTGAGCAAGGTGGCTGCTAGCTTGGCAAGCTCAAATCAAGGCTCGCTTATTGCTGAGGCATCTGCCTTGCATGGCCAGCCTGCTGCTCGCTTGTCTTCGACGAGCAAAGAGCTACCTCAGCTAGAGTCTGTATCGTTGCTTATTCTGCGCGTTGCTAAGGAGCGCGCACTCGCACAGTTCGTTCTTCGTTATCTTCGCTTGTGCGTTTACCGCCGCCGTAAGCTTCTTGAGGAGGTGGAGCTCAGGCACGACTACTACATTCAAAGACGCCTGGTGCGTGGATGGGCGGCAGCAGCCAAGGCTGAAGCGCGCCGGCGTCATCGCTTGCTGCTCGTTGTACTATCGGTGTGGCGCCGCGCGGTGGAAACTCGCAAGATTAGGGTTCATTACGTACGAGCATACTGCAGTGGTCTCGCATCACGGGCAGGCGCGCGAGCCGTGATGGAGGCGGGACGACAGAGACGGTACCTGGAGTTGTGGAGAACTGCTTTTGAGAGAAGGCGAACCCACAAATCTCTGTGCGACCGCGCCGATGTCTTTGGGGCGATATCGCGTGCTCGAAGACCGCGCTACCACAACATCTTTGTTTCTTCCTCTTCAAGCATATTCGAGAGGGAGGAAGGAGATAGGGTAGGCACTGCAGTCGTGGTGGTGACCTGTCAGCTACCGCGTGTAGCGCTTGCGAAGGCTTTTAGATACTGGAAGGGACGCACGGAGCGCCGTCTGGAGATGCGACTTGCAGCGTGGGTGTACGAGCGCGCTCTTATGCAGCGTGTGCTGTGTCAAATGCGAACACTCGCACCTGTACCCGCGCGGCACCCTCCAGCTCCTGCACCATTGGATGATAAGACAGTAGACGTTGAACCTCGTCGTAGTGTGGAGACTGTCACCGCAGCACCTTCTGCTCATTCTCTGGGAGTTTCCTTCCTTCTTCCTCCTGCTGTTCTTCCGCCTCAGGTGGATGCACAGGTACTTAGTCGACAGTTGCGAGTGCATATCGACCCCTCACCTCTGCGGCTTGCCCCCTACAAGTCCACTTGTGCGCGTAGAGTGGCACAAGGATGCCTGCTTCAGCGCTGCTTCTTCATCTGGCGTGTGCGTCAGCAAAGTAGAGCAGCCGATCGGATACATCTGCGCACTGTGCGCTTGCGTGTGATGAAGTGCTGGCTGTCGCGCCTCGCACGCAAGCAGAATGAGAGAGAAATACAGAGGGTTGTGTGGGACCTGTGGGTTGTACGATGGCGGCGTCGCCAGCTAAATCACATCGCATCTATGGTGTATGTTCGTGCCGGACAGAGCTGCGTATTTCTGCGTTGGCACTTAAAGGCGTCTGTGCAGGCTGGGCAGCGCCAGCTGAGTGCGCAGAAGCTGCGGAGACTTTTTGGTTTCTGGAGATTGCGATCTGCCGAACAGTCCGCATTTCGGGCGTCTCAGTGTGTTGCCGATACCATAAGAGAAACAATTCTGCTGCTGGGATGTGTGCGACGATGGAGAGCCCGCACACATCAGATCCGTCAGTCACGTCTCTCTACGAGTGTGTTGGAAACGCTACGCAAAGAGGTGACTCTGCGCGCCTGCTTTGGCCGGTGGCGCCGCCGCTTGACGCTCGAGACTTTGCCGCAGGTGGAGGGTGTGCGCTTAGCTTAGAAGAATGATTCGGTGGAAGAGAGGACTTGAGCTGTGATGTCGTGCTGCTTTCTTCATTTCTTGTGTTTTGATAGCTATCTTGAAATGATGTGATAGATGATCATCTTTTCTTTGTGTTATTTTTCCTGCTTAGAGTCCAGCCCAAGGCTTTTTTTTTTGTCTTCCTATCATGGGGATACATATAGACGCCGATAATGAAAATAGCGATGGTATGATGTGTCAGAGGCTACCACAGCTACGAGGACAAATAGGCATGTGAGGAGGAGTGAATTCACCTTCCCCCCCCATATATGTACTTACTCCTGCAGCAATGTACATGCGCGTACAAATGTATTTTCTTTTTCCCCCTTTCTTTCTTCTTCTTTTAAAATGCGTTTTTTTTTTCTCGCATGTTGCTTTGTAGATTAAAATTAGCAATCCGTGCGATTTCATTTCATTTTATCTTACCTTTATTTATACATAAAAGAAAATAGGAAAAAGTAGTTCTTACGTGAAGCGTAGCAATCTGAAGAGCATAAGGAGAGAAGTAAAAAAAAAAAAGTGATATCTCCATTTTTTTTTTTTTCTTTCCTCAGTACCTTTCGGCTCTCCACCTATATTACTTTACATATTCTACACAAGAAACGCATTTCTCTTCACTTTTTTTTTTTCACGTGTCACTTATTTCCTTTCAATTAAAGAAAACCCGAATTCAATGTCCCGTGAGTCGATGCACTACGAGGACCTTGTGGCCAAGTTTACGACTGAGCTAGCCGAGCTCGATAAAGAGCTTGCGATGATTCAGGAGGAGAACCAGGAGGACGATGTCAACCGCCAAATCATCGAATACGAGAGCGCTGCGCGGAAGAACAACGCGGAAATTGCCGCTGAGGATGCCATGGACAGCGTCGTTCGACTTCAGAACCAACTCAAGATTGCCATCAGGCGTAATGAGCTTCTTGCCCGAGAGAGCAAGGTGCAAGAGAAGCAGCTCCGTGAACGCGTCAAACTGCTGAAGAAGCACACGGACGAGCTGGACATGTTGTGCGAGGTGACCGGCTGGCACGAGAACTTTAACAGCACCAGCCTCGAGGATATCGAAAAGCAAGGGGGCAATGTGCATGAGATGGCGGTGCTTGAAGCGCAGATCCGTCAGGAGCTCAAGCAATCAAAGGTGAGTATAAAGAAGAAGGAGGATGCTATCGTCAAGCTGCAAGCGCAGCTGGATGCTGGAAAGGAGATGGAGATTTCGCTCAACAAGGTCTACAATGACATCCTCGTCAAGCAGAGGGACATCCGCGAGGCCCAGGCGAAGCTGAAGCGCCTGCAGTTGGATGACGGCAACATGGAGCGTGCTCTTGTGGAGATGCAAGAATCAGATGGTATCGTGATCAACAGCGTGGAGTGCATGGAGGCCGACAAGGAGTTCCTCTCTGATGCTGTCGGCGAGCTCAAGGTGGCGACGCGCCGGCAGGATGCTGTTGTACAGGCCCAGATCGCGCGCCAGGAGCAACTGCAGAAGCGTCTTGATCTCACCATGAGGTCACTTCAGGAGATGAAGCTGCAGAAGGAATTTGAGCGAAACGTGTCCAAGTCCGCGCTCGTACCGTCCGCCTCGCGCGAGGAGCCACAGAGCGTTGCGGAGGTGCTGCCTGAGGAGGAGTTTATCCCCATCGACACCTATCGCCTGCTGTACAAGAACAACGAGATGATGCGCACGAGTGTGGCGCGTAAGAACATGCTTGTGCTAGAGAAGGAGAGCGCCATCCAGGCCCTGGAGGCGAAGCTAGGCAAGTATATTGAGTCCCACAATGCTCGTGCACGCCAAGAGGATAGCATGTCGGCTGGTAAGACGAACGCGATGAACGAGCTGATGGGCACCCTTCAGAGAGAGCACCAGAAGCACCGCAACCAGATTGAGGACATCAAGCGCGACAACTATCAACTGAAGCAGCAGTTGAATAGCAAGATAAAGGCGGCGTCTTCGGTCAAGCGCGTTTCTGTTCGCAGGTAAATATCGAGAAGCGAGGGTGAGTAGAGAAGAAGAAGGGGGGAATGCGGGCTGAGAACTCTCAAGAAAGGAAATGATCGTTTTTTTTCCGTATCTTTGTGATTCGGGCCCCGTAAGATACAACTGTGTGTGTGTGTGTGTGGATGCAGGACAGTTTTTGCTGAAAGAGAAGGAGGACGAGGAAAGGTATGTGGCTAGGTAGCGCCTATCTTCCAGCATTTCCCTATCCCGTTCTTTTACTTTGTATCTCTTTGATTCTTCTCTCACTCATTTTTTTTTTCATGTTATTTACTTTGTTTGTTGCTATACGGGCCCTCGTACATTTCCCTTCTTGTTGTATTAAACTTATTTTCTCCTGCCTCCCTTACTCTCGTTGTATTTCACGCGTTGGGCACCTCCGTGAGTAGTTTTTTTTTTTTCTTGAAGGTGAGATCCTTGACATGAGTGACAGATCGTTTTCAATGCACAGATGATTATATTCTTTTTTTTTTCTTCCACCTGTTCTTTGTATTTTCCTCCGTCCCAGGTGCCCTCTAAAATGTTTGCGCTTCAGATGTTGGCTTGTGCTGACAAGCTATTTTTTTTATGTAGAGAAATCAATGTGCACATATCCTGAGAGCGGATATATAAATTCATTTACTGCTTAGCGCTTTAAAAAAAAAGTAAAAATAGCTGGCGAGCAGAAAGTTTTTTTTTCTTTTCAGCACAATAAGAGAGAGAGATACCATGAGGACAAAAAGCGGGAAAAGCATAAGGGAGAAATGCATATAAAGATGGAATTTGGAAGAGATGAAAACATGCGTATGTACACACAAGGATAACCCGAGAACAGAAGGGATTGCTCTTGTGTTTCGGATTTAATGCCTAATTGGATGGAGGAGGTGTATTTATTTTTGTAGCGCTTGAGTAGAATTTTTGGGTGCGTAGTTCTTTTTCTTTATACGTGTCTTTTTTTTTTTTGTGTGGTGGGATGTATGCATAGGTATGCATGGGCCTGAATTGTTCTTTCTTTCTTTCTTTCTTTCACCTTGAAGCGCACTGTATGTTTTTATACCTCAAATAGCAAAAAAAAAATCTCTTTGACATAGTGGGGGAAGCGTGTGGAGAGAGCGTATCATCACTACTATTCCCCCCCCCCCTTCCCCTTGTTGTTATTCATTTCACTTATTATTATTACTATTTGAAGTCAACTTTTTTTTTGTTTTTTTGTGTTTGTGTGTAGGTGAACGAGGTGAACACAGCGAAAAAAAAAAACCGTCGTGCGACGCTTCTTGTTTTCCTCTTATGCACCGTGTTCATCACAGCCTTTTTTTTTCAAATCTTTTCTTTCTTTTTTTTTCTCTTTTGATTTTTGAATGTACTCGACGGCATAGCCAGTGCTTTTTTGTATTGATGACACTCTTGCACGCGCATGCCAGCCTCGACCGCCAGCCGTGGAGAAGCAAAATATTACGCAGGTGGAGATGACAGAGACATGCACACAGGCGCTGATAAATAAATAATATATATATATATATACAAACAAACACGAAGGAATAAGAGAGGAAGTCAAACAGATAGACAGAAATGAAATACGACTATGGCTGAAAGCCACACTTGATGCCGTACAGAAGGGGAAAAAAAGTGAGGCATATTTGGCATATTGCGATTTGACTCTTCTTTGAATATATATATTTATATTTGCTCTTTTCATCAGGCTGGGAGAAGAAAGTTTGTAGCACCGGGTTTAATGTTGTTGTACTGATTTCTTATATATATATATTTGCGTTCCATTTGTATTAGCTTTGGTATCTGACTGGCATCGGGTCCTCTTTTGTTTTTATTCATTGAACGAACGAAAGAAAAAAAAGAGAATATTGAAGAAAAAAAAAGACGGCGAAGATGCGAAGGTAAGAGGGAATGATAGGTGAGTGGGGGAAGGAGAGGGGAGGTAACTAACCAAGTCTC
>JASANZ010001728.1:0-12198 GCA_030849805.1 Sergeia podlipaevii | reverse complement strand
GGGTGGAGGGAGTGTGAGAGCATTGTATGATTTTTATTTTTTATTTTTTTTTCCCATTCGTTTGACAGCGCTACAATAACAGCAACAGCAAAGCCCCCAGTAAGAGTGAGAAGGGTAAAAGGTGATAGAGTGCCGTGCTATTATTATTATTTATCTCAACTATATACACAACTATACCAGCTTAGAATAATACATATATATATATATATATTTATTTATTTGTTTATAAAGATGGAGGACGAGGGATAGTGGGCACAGCTGATGCTTTTTTTTTTTTAAGTGATGCATAACTCCTTTCTTTTCCTCTCGCTTCATTTTGTTTGTCTACTATTCCTTATTGGATCTGGCCTACCACATAGCGAGTGGTCGCATACATTCAAAACGCGTCGTACGCGTAAGTAGTGATCATCAACTCTTAATCATCAACATCTTTCAAGAACACACTTACAGCAACGAAGGTCGTTTAAGCAGATACAATCAAACACGCAAGCACAAATAGTAGTAATAATAATAAAAATACAGCAGCTGCTCTTCACAGAGTAAAACAATAGCAATAGGGAGAGGGCGAGAGATTGTATACCCACTCACCCGTACTCTATCAAGCAAAGAAGGGAGGAAAAAAGCCCCAGTGTGCCACACTCTATATATATACAAAAATATATATACTTAACTATTTTTTTTTCTTCTTCTCTATAAACAACAACAGCACCAGATAAGCCATGAGTGCTCCAACGCGCCACTACCCCATGTCGTGCCAGACACTAGTGTCACAGGAGAAAATCTGGAAGGAAACGACGAGAGTGGCCAAGCAGATCGCAGCCGACTACAAGCAGTACAATCTGTCAGTGGAGAACCCCCTTATCCTTATCTGTGTGCTAAAAGGTAGCTTTCTCTTTACCGCTGACCTGTGCCGCTATTTGGCTGATGAGGGTGTCCCCGTGAAGCTAGAGTTTATCTGCGCTAGTTCCTACGGGGCTGGTGTGACTACATCTGGGCAGGTGCGCCTCCTCCTCGATGTCCGCGACAGTGTCGAGCAGAAGCATGTGATAATTGTTGAGGATATTGTGGATAGTGCCATCACCCTACAGTACTTGCAACGCATGTTCCACGCCAAGAAACCTGCCTCTCTCAAGACAGTTGTGCTTCTCGACAAGCCCGCCGGCCGTAAGGTGACCTTTGACGTTGACTACCCCGTGGTTACCATCCCACATGCCTTTGTGATTGGGTATGGCATGGACTTTAACGAAGCCTATCGTGAGCTACGCGACGTGTGCGTGCTCAAGCCGGAGTACTACCAGAATAGCAAGCTGTAGACGGCTGATGCTGAGGAGAAAAATAGAGGGAGGGAAGTATGGAATGGGGAGATTATTGTTGAGGAATTGTGGAAGAATATTTTCCAGTGAGTCCCCTCTTGATGCGGGGGGAGGGGGGGGGGTACTTGAGGAGATGGCGGGCAGGCAGGCAGGGAAGGTACGCTCAGGTGATTGTTATTGCCACTACGCATCAGTGAGGAAGTATTATTGGAGTCACTGTTTCCTTCCTTGCTCACTCACTCACCTCTTCTGCTTTTTTTCTCCCTCTCTCTCCACCTCTTTCTGTTTTGCACATTTGCACGTGTGTGTGTGTGTTATTCTCGTACCTTGAAGATATGGTTGCCCAAATGCAGAAAGAAAGAAATGAAATTTTTTTGTAAAAAAAAAAAAGAAGATGATGATGAGAGGGGGGAGGAGGGGGAGAGTAGAATTACTACTAGTTGCTCGGGAGCAGGTTGGAAAATGAAAAAAAGGCATGCGCGCAGCGTACAAAGAGAAACGTACGTATGTGTGTATCTGCTATGGGCTCTGATTAACTTTTATTATTATTATTTTTTTTTTTAAAAAAAAAAATTACTTTCTTGTTTTTCTGCGCATAATTAATAATTTTTTTTTTTGAAGTACTTGTTTCTCTGTTGAACTTCGAATATGCTTTTTTTTATTTATTTAAGCGGTACTTTTACGAGCGTGTGAGGGAAAAAGAAACGAAAAGAAACGAAAGGGGAGAAGCACAAGCAAGCTTTTTTTTTTTCAAGAGATCAAGGAGACACGGAGAGAGAAGGTTTTTTTTAAAAAATGTATATAACGAGGTGGATTTACTTATATACTTGAGTATGCGGAAAGCAAAAGGGCATCCAACTGGAGAGAAGGCATATATTGTTCCTTTTCTCTATTTTTTTTCTTTTTGTTCTTATGTATTGTGGAATGTGTTCATGTTTCCCACACATTTTTTTTTTTTTTTGACTTGGTCTCTTCTCTGTCTTGCTTATGCTATTTCCTCTTGATTTTTCTCTCTAAAAAAAAAAGTTCTTTCTTTAGCGGTAAGAAGTACAGTCCGCAACGATACCTATACTCGTTTATTATGCAATTATTAATTTTTCTATTCCTTTGCCTTTCCTTTCATCCGCCTTTTATCTCCTCTGCGTGGAATCATTACAGTGCGATACCACCAATAAGCGCAATACAAAATTAACAGTAGAAGCCTACATATATATATTTATAGTTCTATTCGAAAAGAAAAAAAAAGAGAACTTACTAACATATACATCATGCAGGTTCCTCACAAGTGCACGCACAGCGTCAATGAGAAGGGCATTGTTGTGGTAGATGGCCGCGAATACCCAATGGCCTCGGCAGTAGTCGCCACCGAGGACGCCATTCAAGCAAGCATCAAGGCCATGGCGGAGCGCATTGCTGCGGAGTACCGCAACCTCACTCACCGTGACACCAGGCCTGGTGCTTCCTCTGGCGCTGAGGTCCCCATTAGCTACGACAACCCTCTTATCATTCTTTCCGTTCTCAAGGGCAGCTACATCTTCACTGCGGATTTCATTCGCTATCTCGGTGACTGCGGCCTCCCTCACGTGGTCGACTTTGTGCGCCTGACTTCCTACAATGACGGCACGAAGAGCTCTGGCACCATTACTGTTCTGTCCAATCCTAAGTTTGAGAATTTTAAAGGCAAGCACGTGCTGGTGCTCGAGGACGTGTGTGACTCCGGCCGTACTCTGCGCTTCTTCCATCAGCGCGTAAAGGACTTGTATCAGCCAAAGACAGTGAAGATGCTCGTGCTCGTAGACAAGAGCGCGGATGCGCGCAAGGTCACCTTTAAGGCGGATTACAAGTGCCTGGATGGGCCTAACCGGTACATTATCGGCTATGGATTTGAAGTAAATGATCGCTACCGTGACCTCCGGCATATTTTTGAGCTCAAGGACGGAGAGGAGAAGAAATACCAGTCGAAACTGTAGGTGTGAGAAGGAGAAGAAGAAACGGGAAGGAAAAAAAAGAGAGAGCTGGAAAGGAAACACTGTTGGGGGTTTTCTCCACCGCAGTTACCTTCCTCTTTTTTTTTTGTTTCTTCTTCATACATTTTTTTTTCTTTTTCTTCTACGGAGGGGGGGGGGGTATATTCATTGCTTGTTTGTTTTAATACGTTACCTTGCTATTAGTGTTGACTGCTTTTGTTTTGTTGTTTATTTTTATCTACAAAAAAAAGACTTTTTTTTCTGATTTTGATTGATGTGAGCCACGTTGAATAATGAGCGTCACTTCTCTTCTTTTTTTTTTTCTTTTTTTCTAATCGTACATATATATAAATTTTAAAATATATGTAATACATATATATATATAACGGTACGTTCACTAACTAGCTAACTAAAGTGCCGTTGAGACTTATTTTTGTATATATATTCATCTTCTCTTTTATTTATTTATTTGTTTATTTCTTTGGAGTGGTACTGGCTGCTATTGCTGTTACAGTACACAAAGGGCAATACACTCGTGCGCGCTTATAAATATATTTATTTATTTATTTATTATTTTCTTTGCGATGTGAAGGATTCATCTGTAGGGAGTGCAAGTGGGAGGTAAGAGTGGTGGCTGCCAAATGAGGAGGCGAAGGAGAGGAGACAGAGAACAATTTTAACGAAAAGAAAAGATATATACCAAAGTCAGTGAGGGAAGCACGCTAGCAAATGCAAGAGCCATCAAATTCGTCTAAAGGAAAGAAACTAGCATAGAGAAAGATCGTGTTTAAGCGTGGGCGTGTCTTGCGTGCATATGGTTTGCGCGCGGCGTGCTTCTGTGATCACTGCTTGCTGTGTGCTATTTCTATATGTCGCAGCTCTCCCATCGTCAATAAAGCAAAGGCACAAACTAAAGAAAGGATGTGGAATAATGGTAGGGGGGATAACATGTACTTTTTTTTTTCCATTAGATAATCAATCCAACTTGAGCATTTCCTTCTCCAGCTTGCTCCTTGCATACATTTTTATTTATTTAAAGAAAACTGTTCTCTTTTTCTCCTTTCTCTTCCTATTCATCTGTCTCTTATATATTAAGCGGCGCACAAACAATACACACGCTAATTGTATATATACATACTCACGCATATACATTTACTTACTTACTTTCTTAGCAAAGCAGCTTATAGAACATTACGCTAGAGAATCCTTGCACTATCTCTCTCTCTCTCTTTGTTGTTGTTTGTTTGCTTGTTTGCTTGTTATAATTAGCTAAGGTATCTCAATAGTTTTCTTTATTTTTCTAGTGCTGTCAATCGTTTTTTTTTTTCCTTTTGTTTCTTTGTATGTAAGATACGCGAGGAGAGGAAGAGAGAGAGAGAGAGGAGGAAGATACCTACTTGTGCCATTCATTCCTTTTCCCTTTTCCTTTTCTTTTCTTTTTGTTTCTTTTTTGGCTTTATAAGTTTCTATTATTACTGTTACTATTTGCGCCAGCACATCGCTTTAAGTGCACACACTATTTGGCCCCCCCCTTTTTTGCTGTTGCGATCTTTTTTTTTCTTTTTATTAATTTGAAAGAGAATACACATTATATATATATATATATCACAGAAAAGTAACATAGAGTTTTTATTTCAAAGAAGCTGCAAAATCCGTGAGCAGCTTTACCATTGTTTCTTTATTTTGTTTCCGTTTAGCTTCTTCCTTGAACATTTTTTTTTTTTTTTGAAGGAGGTGGANTTTTTTTTTCTTTTTATTAATTTGAAAGAGAATACACATTATATATATATATATATCACAGAAAAGTAACATAGAGTTTTTATTTCAAAGAAGCTGCAAAATCCGTGAGCAGCTTTACCATTATTTCTTTATTTTGTTTCCGTTTAGCTTCTTCCTTGAACATTTTTTTTCATTTTTGAAGGAGGTGGACTTCTACATGCACTCTCATGCGCTTGCTGATGAACAGCAACGGCAGCAAGATGGTGGGGAGGGCGATGCTGCAGGTATACAAGGCTGCTCCATCACCTCCTCCACATATGGCCTGCCCCGACACTGGACACGTTATTCTCCAGTGCGTGTTATTGGTCAAGGAGGGTTTGGTACGGTGTACCTCTGTGTTGACACAGAGGCACCAGCAGCAACTGGTGGTAGCAATGCTGGCTATGATCGTTCGCTTGTGGCGGTAAAGGCTATTCCTCTCCAGTCCCTCAACGACGAGGAGGTGGTGCTCGCGATGAACGAGGTCTCGCTGCTGCGCAACATTGAACACCCGAATATTCTGCAATTTCTGGACTTCTTCATGGATGACGTGGAGCAGCAGCTATGTATGGTGACGGAGTACGTGGATGGCGGTGATCTCGCCTCACTCATCAAACGGTACAGCGGCGATGGCGAGAGAAGCACGAAGAGGCTCAACAGGATCACTCGCATAGGAGAGAAGGAGAAGGCGAAGAAGACGAATACGGACTATGAAGAGGATACACCTGGGGACAACAACGAGGCTGGAGGAAATGGGAAGAAAGTGAATAAACGCCAGAGAGGGTGGGAACTGAAGGACAACACTGGCGCTACATTTCTCAGCAGCCTACGCCGCAGCCTCAAGCACAGGCCCGACTGGGCCACTTCCGCGTTGTCGTCATGGCAGGCGGCACCCTCCGCCGTCACTCCTGGGTTTCTGGACAGCACCTCTAGCTGCTGGGACTCGACTGGGCAGCAGGTGCGGCTCTTATCGCCTTCTGGGGCACAGCACACATGGATGTCTGATGCATCTTTTTGCCCACCGACGCCGTTGGCTGCCTCTGAGGTGGGCGAGGACGATAGGGGCGGTGCTAATGGTGTCCGCAGGGGTTTGGACTTCTTTCCTGGTGCCGCTGGTGACGTGAAATTTGGTGGAAGTGCTGCTTCTTGCTCGTATGATAAATGGAAAGGTAACGCGGAGGGGGTAGATGAGCAGCAGCAGCACTGGATTGAATCTTTTCTCCTCACGGACATTATTCGCCAGTGTCTCGACGGTATTGCTTACTTACACTCACTCTCTATCATTCATCGCGATATAAAGCCTTCCAATATATATTTAAAAAGCGATGGCACCATCAAGATTGGAGATTTCGGCGTCTCCAAGCTGCTCAACCCGCGCGACCCCTTCACCCAGACTTTTGTGGGTACCCCTTTTTATCTAAGCCCTGAGCTGTGTCTTGGGGAGTCGTACTCCTTCTCCGCAGACATTTGGGCTCTTGGCGTTCTTGCCTATGAGATGTACTGCTTGAAGCTGCCGTTTCTCGCTGATAACGTCCTTGCTCAGATTCACGTCATTACCGAAGGTGTCTTTGACACTGAAGCGCTACACCGCCCTCACAACTTCCCGCCTGATCAAGCGCAGGAGCTGACAACGGTATATGGCGCAGAATATTCTCGCGGGGAAGCGGCGATGCACTCCCTCGTAGTAACCTTGGTGGAGCGCATGCTCGTGACGGACACGACGGAGCGACAGACGGCAGAGCAGCTGCTAGCGGGTGTATTCAACTTAGCCCCTTCATACGTGGCGCGCCTCGCTCATGATGAGACCTCGATGCTTTCCTCACTCTGTACAGTATCATCGACTGCAGCGGCGGCAGTGACAGCAGGGACAGGGGAAGGAGCGACGTCTGGGGAAGGCGGCACAGCAACGCCAAGGTCGCGGGCCTCTGTCCTAGCAGCAACATCTCTTGCTGCTGACGTGCCGCCATCCTTGGCGAACAGCCAGATACGTGCAAAACCACTGCCACAGACCCCTTCTCCGCTAGCTTCAAGCGCGGTACCTCCTTCTCCGTATCTCCAACGACCGCAGACCACCGGGGGTAGAGGCGCGGTGGAGGCGCTGGCGAACAGAGTAGGCGGTACCTTCGAGGCACTAGCCAGTGTCCTACCACGTGCGCGGCGCGAGAGTGCACTTATGGTGGAAGAACGTCGCGTGCGCACCGCCAACGCGGCTGCCGCCGCCTCCTCCTCTGCCGGCACTAATGCCGCTGCCATGTCAAAGCGCTCTAGCCAACAAGTCAGCTCTGGTGCGTTTCGGCCTCACTCCTCCTTACCTGTGCGACGTTGCCCCACGTCACAGCAGCAGTGGCCGCTGCAAAAGCAGCGAAAGACAAGCGACTTGTTGTCTTCACCTGGCGCGGTAGACAAGAAGAAGCCCCTTATGAACTCTGCTGCTGCTGCTGCTGCTGCCGGCACAGACATTGGCAAGAAGTGTGTGGATGTGCTCAATCTCCTAGAAGACAATGAGGCCATCCACATGGACTACGACGCATATGTTGCGTTTTCTTCACCGGCTGACGTGCCAGATACGATGATGCGCGATACGGACCTGGACAAGGCAATCCGTTCCAACACACGGCGTGATATCGAAGATATGATTGCGAGGGTGCCGTGGCTGGCGCACGCGGATGTATTCTCTGCCCTCTCGCTCCGTGCAGGATGTGACGATGTAGTCATGGTGGAGCGCGAGGCGGGTGATGTGGTGACCTTCGAGCAACAACAGCAGCAACAGCTCTACGTTTCCACGGATGAGGAGTCGGAAGGTGAAGGAGATGACGGTGATGGCGTCACTGCAGTTGCTGCTGCTAAGGTTGAGAGGGTTCCCTCTTCAGCTGCCAACAGTGGTGCTGCTGGTGTTGTGCATGTGCCACCGCTACTGCCAGCTGCTTTTAACATGGAAGTCGAGTGCCTTAGTGGCAACAGCAACGTACCAAGTCCCGCTTCTGCTTTCGCTTCGGCGAGTAGGCGCGGCACCCCTCGCTTGAACGCTCGCGCGACCCCAAGACGTGTATCTCTGATGCGGCTGATGACACTGGAGGAGGCGCCACAGAAGCAGCAGTCGATAGCGGCGATGGTGGCGGTGCCAAGAGGGGGAGAGGTGCTTTCCACGGTGTCAACTGCAGCTCAGCATCCACTTCTCAGGGCGACCCCGGCGGTGATCTCAACTAGCAGCATCGACATCAACAGAGGGAATGATCAAGGAGGTGGGACGCTGGGTGAAGAAGCAGTGAGGAATGCAAAGCGCAACTCCGAGAAGGAGGACACAGAGCTGGAGGGCGAGGAGGGAGAGAAGCCCCATAGTGCTCTGGTGGGTAGTATTAACTCGGTGCGCATGCAAACCTGGATGCCTCGCGCTGGAAGTGCCACTGAGGCGCGTCTGAGGCCTCTGTCTGCGACTCAAGCCATGAATCTAGTAACAGAAGATGCAAGGACAAGACGGACGGACGAAATCGGCGGTAGTAGCGCGGACGGGGTGATTGTTCCTTCTCTGCAGCAGCAGCAACCAGAGATTGAAAGTGCGCCTGATCTGTCATTGTGTACAACCGCACGTCCGCGTGAGCAAGGAGAGGGAGGGAACTCCACACCGCCCTCGGCACTACGACCACTTGCTGCACGGGGGATGATGGTGATGATGGATGGCAAGTGTGGCGACAGTACCGTTACAACCACATCCACCACAGCGAGTCCCCCTATCAGTGTGGTGCGTCGCGGTCGTCAGGAAGTGAAGGTAGTCACTGCTGCCAGCGAGAGCAACAGAAATAAAAATACCAACGATAACGTCGCCGCTTTTGAAAGCCAGGCGGAGGGCTGTGGTGCTGTTACCAGCACCCCAGGTCGCTGCGAGGGTCTCTCTACCAAGGAACTGGAGTCTCTGCTGCGACGCAAGATCATCGCTAGCCGCTTGAGGTGGCATGCTGGCGTGCAGGCGGAGCGGGAGCGGGCGGCGGCGAAAGAGGCAGATCGAGAGAAGCTGCGTGAGCAACTGAATATTCTGTATGCTCAGGCATATGAAGCTGGGCTCGCTGCAGGGGGGGAGAGCGTCGCCACCACTGACGGCACGGAAAGGAACGAGGCCATCGTTTCTGTGTCCTCCTTTGCGTCCTCTAGGCTGCTCAAGTCGGGCACGACGGCTGTGCCATATGGCTCTGTCGCAACTAGTGCTACTCCTGCTGCGACTCATGATGACGATGAGCTGTCAGTGACGCATGCGCCTAGCTTTGCACCTCCTCAGCCGCACAAGGATGGGTCTCCAAGTATCCCTTCTGCAGGTAGTCTTCCTGCTGCAGAGAGTGCCCATGCTGGCAGCGATGACGCTGTCGCTAAGACTGGAGGCAACGGCGGTATTTTACAAGGGAAACACATATCATCGCCTAGCGTCCAGAAAGCCAATGGTGGTAGTGGCGGCGGCAGTAGTCGACTCTTCACGAATACAATTAGCAAGCGCACTGTACAGGTCGTTGCACCGCCTTCCGTAGAGGAACTAGACAGAGCAGCCCGCAGTGCCGTGGCGGAGTCGTCGGCGCGGCAGATGATCTCGGCAAGGCTGCGGAGTTCAATGGGCAGTGCCGGTGGCACTGCTAGTGCGAGGGGGAGGTCTCAACTTGAGACGATACCGATGGTGCCACGAAGGGAGGAGACGGAGGGGAAGGACAACTGCAACCATAGCAATGCGACTCTTGAAAGCACCAATCCTTTCCCATCAAAGCAGAAGCAAGACACATGTTACAACGGTGTTAGTTCTTCGTCTTCGCGCTCACCCACTCTGGCTGCGGGGGCGTTACCTCTAGAGGCTTGTGGAAAACTAGGAAGTACAAGGGCGGCGGCACTCGGCAGATGCAGAGAAAACATGATGATGAAAGAGGGCACCTATGGCGCTGACCCCGCCACCGTGCGCTCTGCTTCCTCACTATTTGAGACATCGGCGGTGATGGATATTGCGCTGGCGGCTACGAGTGCTGCTGCTGTGGAGACGCTAAGGCGCTCCTTGGCGGTGAACCCGCCGCAGCGGGTGGAGCTGGCCCCTGCTTGGGTACCGCCACGCATCGACCCTCTTACTTTGCTTTGGGAGTCCTCGTCTGTGGAGGATAGTGACGCAGATGGTGATGAACACGACGGTGGCGAGAGGCGTGGATGCTCGCGAGAGCGTCCAGGTGAACTGCGAAGTGTTCGACGCTGGCGTTGGAGTTGCCCTCCTTCTTGCGAGGACGAGGAGGAGGAGGAGGAATGTGAGGAAGATTCGTTGTCTGAGTCAACTTCGAGCGCGAGTACAGTGGAATCAGCGCCAACAAAGCTACAGATGAAGAAGCATCAGCATCGAAGCATTCCGCAGGCACACGGGCGAGGTGGGGTGGCGCCTAGAAACGGGCGTGGTGCATCCCCGAAAGCGAGCGCGAAGCCGAAAGCGGAAACCGTCTTCAAGAACGAAGACAGCAGCAGCGGCAGCAGCAGCAGTGAGGAGGAGGACGAGATAGCAGGTGCAACCGAGATTGCACCGATTGAAGACCACTTTATATTGCCTTCTTTGCCTCCACCGCCGCCGCTACCTGTACGTCGGGCAGCTTCCACCACCCAGCCCATCACAGAGGAGGAGAGCGAGATAGAAGAGGAAGGGGAAGAGGAGCAGGAGGTGATTGTGCAGGAGGGTAAAGATGCGTCTCCACAGCCAAGAGAACCCGAGCCGACCGCCTTATACACGACAAGAAGTGCTGCTATGGTGTCATCTTTACCGATTGAAGGGAAGGGGAGGTGCGTAACGCCAGAAGCCTCGACCAGTGCGGGGGAAGAGGACGAGGATAGCGATACGGGGGAGGATGTGGTTAGCAGCAGCAGCAGCAGTAGCAGCGCAGATACTACCAGCTCCGAAGAGGAAGAGGAGGAAGAAACGGACTCAAGTTTGAGCGAGGAAGAGTCAGCTACAGCGAGCAGCGCGTCGTCATCCTCTGACGAGAGCGACGACACAGACACAGACACAGACTCGAGCGATGACGCGTACGCGTATGTTGCTCACTACGATACTCAAGGGCGACGTTTCTTTGAATACGATACCCCTCTCACTCTGACGCTAGCGAGCGCGCTACCAGCAACAGCGCTGCGGAATGCACAGAAGATGAAGGCTCAGCCGAAGCAGTCACCAGAACATCCCGTAGCGGTTTCCTCAAAGACCGCCACTTCTCTTGCACCAGAAAAGCGAGACCTCTGTGACAGCATCACGGGTTCTGATAAGTCATCTCAAGTCCCTACTGCACAACTTGAGCAAAGCGCATTCACATCCGTAGAGCTGGCAGTACCACTCCCCACCCCTGCCACTACCGCCATCACTACTACTACTACTACTACTACTGGTAGTCCATCCACCGCCAGCATGCTTAAACAGAACAACAACAACGAACCTTCTTCTGGGGCATTGCAAATAGTGGGACACGGTATGGCGGTTCCGATTGCGGTACGCGCTCCTTCAGCATCGCCCCCGCCAAAGGTTCAACAGAAAGTCAAGCCTGCGGTGCCGCGCGCAGCGATACCCAAGGCAGTGGTGAAGCCTAATACGAAGTCAGTGGAGGAGAGAGAAGAGGAGGAGCCGGCGTGGATGGATGATACCCCGTCAAGGACACTTGCGCTGAGGCCTCTACACGATCGCACGCGGCTTTCGGGTGTTGTGTGGCGTGTTGTGCAGGCACTGAAGCTCGCTGGCCTTGAGGCTGCCTTGCCGCCTGCTCCGAGTGCTGCATCCTCGCCGGAGGAGAGGGTGTGTGCCTTTAAAATATTTTATTGTGAGTCTGTGCCAGGTAGACCAGAGGCACCACCTCTAGCGCTTGTGACGGATGAGGACTGGACGGCAGTGTGGCGGCATTGGAGAGAGAAGTGCATGCTGAGGCCCTTTATGAGGCTTTACATGGTGGTGGATGAGAATCACGTGTATTTGTAGGTGTTCGCCTCCTGTTGCATTCTCTCTCTGTGGGATTATCTAAGCAACTATTTACGCACTCTTCATCATACAAAAAAGCAGACTTAGCGCACACTGACCGCTTTTTCTTTTTTTTTTCCTTTTTTTTTTCTTTCGTTCGTTCTTTTGTTGGAAGTTAGTTAGATGGATAGACACTGATGCATACTGTGTGTGTGGATAT
>JASANZ010001727.1:0-12182 GCA_030849805.1 Sergeia podlipaevii | reverse complement strand
CACACACACCCAGGTACACAAACCAACTATATTGTAGCTCTTTCTTTCTCTCTATATATTTATACATATTTATACATATTTATTACCAAATGCCAGGACCCGAGCGTGTGCGCAAGGAGGGGGCTAAGCGCAGCAACCCGCTAGGAGAGGACCTGCACGCGGACCGCTTTGCTAGCATCAAGAAGGCCACACAAGACGATGATACTGAGACGGATGCATCTGCTGGTTTCTTGATCCCCAATCGCACGACTCAACGCATTCTCAAGGCTGCTCGCCGCCAGCTGGAATCAGTGCAGGAGCAGCACAGCGACGGCGAGTACGATGGCGAGGACGACAATGAGGAGGAAGAAGGCCTCGTAGGGATGGAGGCGGGGCTGCGCGAGGTCCTAGAGACTGGGGAGGATCACCGCTTTGCGTACAACGACGAGGAGGGCGGTAGTGAGGAGTTGGTCGACTTAGAGTATGACGATGCGGAGTCGGTGATGTCGGAGATGCCCTCCGAAGTGGGCGACATTGGTGGCGACATGTACGGCATTGACGACGAGGAGGCGCGACTTTTGCAGAAGTTCCAGCCGAGCTCCCGCGTGCAGAGCCGCAACTTGGCGGATATGATTATGGAGAAGATCAAGGAGAAGGAGGGCGACATGCGGGCCGCGCGCCAGGAAGGTGTCACGGCTGATATCACAGATGAAAACGGGGAGGAGAGGATAGATCCTCGTGTGGCGCGTGTGTACACAGCGATTGGCACAGTGTTGAAGCGCTACACATCTGGTAAGATTCCCAAGGCGTTTAAGATTCTGCCCAATGTGAAGAACTGGGAGCAGCTGCTGATGCTCACTAAGCCCGACCAGTGGTCTCCACACGCCACCTACCAAGCCACGCGCATCTTTGCGGCCAACCTGAATGAGCGTATGGCTCAGCGCTTCTACGCGGCGGTGCTGCTTCCCATTGTGCATGAGCGCATGCTCGAGGAGAAGAAGCTGCACCCTGCTCTCTACATGGCAGTTCGAAAGGCCTTGTTTAAGCCCATTGCCTTCTTCAAGGGTTTTCTCATCCCCCTCGCTTCGGATGAGGAGTGCACGCTTAGGGAGGCTTTAGTGATCGCCAGCGTTCTCCAGCGCTCGCACTTGCCGCCGGTTCCTACCGCCGTCTCCATCGTGAAGATTGCTCAACAACCCTTCTCAGGCCCTTCTTCTGTGTTTTTGCGTGTGCTGATTGATAAGAAGATGGCTTTGCCGTATCAAGCCATTGATGCCCTCGTTGCTTACTTTTACCGTTTCATCGACACCCACTCCAAGGAGGAGGCTCTTCCCGTGCTCTGGCACCAGACCCTCCTCTCCTTTACCCAGCGGTACAAGAATGATTTCACTGAGAATCAACTAGAGAAGCTGTCGCGTGTGTGCAACACACATTTTCATTACATGATCACTCCCGAGATTCGCCGTGAGCTGAGCGCGGCTCTGCGAGCTAGGAAGTAGGCACTTTTCCTCTATGCTGACAGACACACAAACTCTACTTTTTCTTTTTTTGGCTACTTCTCTTTTCCCCTCATTTCTTCTTTGTCTTTCCCCCCAAGCACTGCATGTGTGCGTGCGCGTGCGTTTGTGCGGTTGTGATAGTATCTTCGATAAAGGGAGGACATTCTAAACGCAACAACCAGCGCTGGAGGGTGAGAGGACGTGGACCAGGACACTCAGCAAAAGGAAAGAAATCTTTCTTTTTTTTGTTCTTTGGCGCATTTGCTTTTCCTTTTCTTTCTAATATATATAGATAAGTAAGTAAGTAACAACTGCAATTCATCGCGTAACAGATCAATCGACACTAAAGGACATCAACTATCTTGGCCTGCAAAGCATTTGACTAAGAATGAAATAGCTCTTGGCAATGCGCTAGGTCTGTGTGACTACCTGTAGGGATTGTGGCTCTTTCCCACTTTTGAGAGATTAGAAGAAGGTGAGAGGCGATACACTCACCCTCCATGATTACTTGCTGCTCTCACACTTTATCTTTAGCTATATGCTTGCTTACACATCTTTTTTTTCTCGCTGGTAAAATATTGTTGCGTGCAGAATCGCACAGAACACACTTTCAATAACTAGAGAGGACAAAGTAACAACAACAACAACAATAAAAAAAAAAAACTCAAAGCAAAACGAAGAGGACTTTCTTTTTTTTCTTTTTTTTTTCTGAGAGTCAATATATTAGCGTTAGGTTTAGCTGAGAGGCTTTAACCAAGTGAGAAAAAGATACAGGGCAGCACAATGAGAGCGGCACTCACATCTCAACGAAGCCGCGCGGCAGCGGCAGCGGCAGCAGGTGTTGTGTCATTTCACCACTCCTACGTAGTTTCTAGCACTGTCTTTGCTTGCAGCTGCTGCCATAGCCAGAGACTCTGTTCCACCTCTTCAAAAGGGTTGCCTCTCCCACCACTGCCTCCGCTCCCCGAGGCCGGCAGCAGTGGAAAGAAGCAACCCTCACAACACAGCCAGAGATCAGCAACAGGCCTACCACCCCCACCGGGCCGGGCGGCGGCAACTCTGAAGGCAAAACCAAAGGGACTATCTTCGCACAAGCTTCCACCCCCACCTCCGCTCTCTGGCACCTCGCTTCTTGCTTCTACCACCGCACTTCCATGGGGCTCTCCGCAGGAGGTGCTTTCTGCCTTTATCGAGTTCGTCCCTTCATTCTTTGTGCCAGTAAATAGTGTAGCAGTCCTCCTGCCAGAAGACATCCGCAGCTTCTTTTTCGGTCGCCACAAGCTTCTGCTGTTTCTTCGCCGCTATCCTTTTTTCTTTGACGTCAAGGATGCCGGCCACAACTTTCGCTTTGACGTGAAGCTGAACGATAGTGTTAATCACCCACGTCGCGGCGCGGCAGATGAGAAGTTCATGCTCACGGACATTGGCACTACTGCCAACTACGTCACCAAGCCGGAGTATGTTGTCTCGTACGAAGCTCTGGAGTCGGTTCCTGGCAATGTGCTACTGAAGCCCTCTGTCGCTCCACCATCCGTGCACGTACGGCTAGAGGAGAGAGTTCCAGTGCTTGACCGACTGTGCGCGTTGGTGCCCACCAAGTTTGTTCCCATCACCGAACTGGAGGAGACGCTGCCCGCAGAAATACTTTTCCATCCCTATTTTGACTGTCAGGGCGGCCTGCAGTCCATTGCTAGTAAGTTTCCTGAGCACTTTCAGGTGGTGGAGGGGCAGGTGCGCTGCCGCCCTAGATACCTCGCGCCACTTGCACTGGCCGAGTACACGCTTGAGGATTCGCCTATTCCTAGTGTGGCGACCTTGCTGCTCCGGGAGGTGTGCGCGAGCGATATTCCTTACTGGGTAAGCACGACCTTGCTCTATGAGCAGCTCTCTCGTGAGGAAAAGCGGGAGGTGAAGCAGAAGTTCAAGAGCTTTGGGGGTTTCATCCGTGTTCACGGGCGGGCACTGGCCATTTCACCTGACATGCTTCAGGTGTCTATGTGGGTAGTCCCTAGCGACAATAGCAACAAGGCCACCACCAAGGCGACCACAACTACCACAACACCAAGCTCTATAGAAGTGAATAAGAAGGCAGTCGGCGGTGAGGACGAAACGGGTGATGCCGCCACTTTTGCGGATAGCACTTCACTGGCATCAACCGAATCTACACCGCAGACGAACTACACACAGGCTCGGATAGTCAACGAGCTGTATGACCTCTTCCCCCCTGGAAAGTGTCTCACACTAGCTGACGCACTTGAACTTCTCCCACTGCATGCACGGTACCAATTGCCAAAGCATCCTGGCCGCCTCGCGGCGTGGTTGGCCTCTTATCAAGGGTATTTCTCCGTAGAGAATCCTCAAGAGACGGACCCAACCCGCGTGCGCCTGTGGCGTTCTTCTGATTGTCAACCTCTCAGTCTTGCGTTGATTCTCTACCCTCACGTGCCCGGCAGCGACACCGCTGGTGTGGAATGGGGGGCTTTGCTTGTAGCTCTCCCTGAGACAACGCGCGCCGCGGTCGAGCGCATGGGGCCCACACAGTTGGTGGCACTCCTTCCTGAGTGGTTTGCGCTGGCGATGAGCAACGGTGACGCGGTGCATATATGCCGACTGCGCAGTCTAGAGGACTTGGAGGATGCCATTCAGGCTGAACAAGAGGACGATCTTTAACAGAGGACGCACATGCACAAATATTTACTGCTGTTTAAGACTTCACATATATCCAAAATTGATCTATACATGCGTACGTAGTCACTTAAGCGCTGCCGACAGACATTTTTTTTTTTTGCGTGTATTTGTCCAATTTGCAATTGCTCTTAAGTACTGTTTTTTTTTTTTTTTGAAATACATTTTTTCTCTTGTAGTATGCATAATAACGTTTCTCAGTCTAACATCATTATTTTCTGAGCGAAAGAATCTTTTTTAAGAGTTAAGGGACTTATATAGTGGAAGCATCGCTTTTCGTATATATATACTTGTTTATTCATTTACCTACCGTAAGAGGAGTAGGAGAAAGAAGGAAAGAAAAAGACTACCATCAATGAGCGCACCTGTCCCTGCCTCCGCTGAGGGTGCTGCCCCGCGGCTCGAGAAGAAGCAGAATGAGAAGGAGCTCCGCAAGGAAGCCCGTCTCGCTGAGGAAAGGGTTCGCGCCGCAGAGAAGGCCGCGCTTTTAGAGAAGTACAAAGATACCTTTGGAAATGCTCCTGTACTGCAGTCCACTACTTACAACACTCACAAGTTCACCGAGTTGGAGCATCTCGCTGACGCCAAGCCTGGTGATGAGGTGCTTGTCCGCGCTCGTGTGTCCACCACGCGTAAGAAGGGCAAGATGGCATTCATGGTGCTCCGTGATGAGCGCTTCAGTGTACAGGCGATGGCTGCCGTCGATGAGTCAGTGCCCAAGGAGATGATCGACTACATTGGCCAGATCCCTGTGGAGTCCATCGTTGACGTCAAGGCTACCGTGTGCGCTGTTGAGCAGCCCATCACGTCCACTACCGTGTCCAACATGGAGCTGAAGATCACCACCATTCACTGCGTGACTGAGTCCTTGCGCACGCTCCCTTACACTGTCGAGGACGCCTGCCGTGGCGAAAAGGACGAAGGCGCTAAGGTGAACTTCGACACCCGCCTTGCGTGCCGCTGGCTGGACATGCGCACGCCCGCCTCTGGTGCTATCTTCCGCCTTCAGTCTCGTGTCTGCCAGTACTTCCGCAACTATTTGATTGACAGCGAGTTTTACGAGATTCACTCTCCCAAGATCATCAACGCTCCAAGCGAGGGTGGTGCGAATGTGTTCAAGCTCCAGTACTTCAACAGAGATGCGTTCCTCGCGCAGTCTCCCCAGCTGTACAAGCAGATGGCTCTCCAGGGTGATCTGCCCCGCGTCTTCGAGGTAGGACCGGTGTTCCGCGCGGAGAATAGTAACACTCACCGCCACCTGACTGAGTTTGTCGGCCTCGATGTGGAGATGCGCATTAACGAGCACTACTACGAGGTGCTGGATGTGGCGGAGGGCTTGTTCAACTACATGTTTGAGAACCTTGCCACGCACAAGATGGAGCTGGAGGATGTGTGCAAGCAGTACCCCTTCGAGCCTTTGGTCTGGAAGATGACTCCAGAGAAGATGACTGAGCTTGGCGTCGGCGTCATCTCTGATAACGTGTGGCCCACCGACAAGTACGAGGCACGCGTGCACAACATGGACAGCCGCATGCTTCGCATCAACTACATGCACTGCATTGAGCTCCTCAACACCGTGCTCGAGGAGAAGCTCGACCCCACGGATGATATCAACACTACTAACGAGAAGCTTCTCGGCAAGCTGGTGAAGGAACGCTATGGCGTCGACTTCTTCATCTCGGACCGCTTCCCCTCCAGTGTTCGCCCCTTCTACACTATGCCGTGCCCTGACGATGCCCGCTTCACCAACTCGTACGATATGTTTATTCGTGGCGAGGAGATCTCCAGCGGTGCCCAGCGTATCCACGTGCCCGAGATGCTTCTTGAACGCGCCAAGTCATTAAACGTTGACCTCACCCCTATTAAGGAGTACGTTGACTCCTTCCGTCTTGGCGCGTGGCCTCACGGTGGCTTCGGTGTTGGCTTGGAGCGCGTGGTAATGCTGTACCTTGGTCTCAGCAACGTTCGCCTGGTCTCTATGTTCCCCCGTGACCCTCAGCGTGTTACCCCCTAAAGGCAGATTGCTCGGTGGCGAGTGCGAGAGACAGCGCGTGTGCGCATGAGGGCATATCTATGTCTGTTTGTTACTGAAGAGAAAAGCAACAACATATGCACAGTTTCCATGATAAAAGGAAACGAAGAGAGACGGTGTATTTAAATAAAAATGTCCTTTTTTTTCGTTCTTTTGCTGTCACACATATGATGCGATGTATCGTGGATGAAGAGGGGAGAGTGAGGGAGACTGGTGAGAGCATTAATATTGCGTCCTTCAGATCTCTTTATGGTTTTAGTGGAGTCATCTAGAGAGAGAGAGAGAGGGGGGTTTATAGGACTTTCCTGACAGATTTGCGCCGAATGCTGACTGTCTCCCAACATGCGTATCTGGTTGAAAGAGGCTGTACATTTACGCCGTCCTGTCTTCTTGAAGTTTCTATTTCCCACACACGTAACTTTTTTTAAAAACCTTTATTTCTCTCTTTTCCTCTCCCAATCTAATTGCTCTTATGTGCCCTTTACAACGTGAGCTTGTGTTTACGCTTATGTGAGTATAGGGTATTGTCAGCAAAACGTAGGCTATTTGTGATCCACATGATGTGTTGCATGCACGGTAGTGTGGAGTAAGGCAAAGGACTTAATGCTAGACTTGGTCCCCTATCCCCTAGTGCGCAGAAGTGGTTTGGTTACTATACGCGATTATTGCTTGTGAGAAGAACATTCATAGCATTCTTTTCTTTTTTTCTATTTTTTTTTTTTTACATTTTGTGTTAGTAAACAGCTGTGCGACACCCCCGCATACACTTATATATAAACACCCTACTTGCACAACGTGAGAGTAGGAAAGCCAATAGTGATCTAGCAAGGTATATATACACAGTTCTATTTATACGTACGCACAACATTAAAAAAAGAAGGAAAGAAAGGAGAAGAGGAACTTGTGCCTCTTTAGATAGTACTGAGGGAAATCTAGCTTGTCAAGAAGGAGAGAAAAGAGTGCATATTCAACTGCATCTCTCTCTTTAGTTTTAGTTTTCTTTTTTTCTTTTTTTTTCTGTTTGCACCGAGCGATAGTATTAAGGAGCGAAGGAAAGGAAAAGAAAAAAAAAAGCAATTGTGAGAGGGACGAAGCACAAGGACACCCCTTAGTTGCGATTCTCCTCTTTCACATTCACACACATAAACAATTCTCTCCGCTGGGTACATTTATAATTCTTTTTACCCTTTTCTTATTTTTGGAAATTTATCACTTCACTTTTCTAGTAATTGACAATGAGCTCAACTCTTCCTAAAGGATCTGTGCAGGAGTACGTCCCCAGCTGGATGAAGAAACCAGCTGCTGCTGCCTCCGCTCCAGTACCGGCTATGTCACTGCCACCTCCTCTTCCACAGGCACCACCGTACGTACCGTTCGCTAGTGGCGCCGCCAAGGTATTTTCTTCCCCCCCTCCCCCCATGCCGGATGCGCGCCAGCGTCTCACCTCAACGCTGAATGTTACGCGCACCTCCACTAATCAGACCAGCTCCGTGACGCCTCAGCTGAGAGCGGGATACACGCCCGTCTCTCGCCCTGTGTCTTCGCCGATGCAGCAGGCGAACGCGCTAGGCACCCGCAGCCCTATCATTTCCAAGTATGTGCCAGTTCGCATGAGCCCCGCTATCGCGCCAAGCAAAAACCATATGAATCCTAGTGCGGCGGAGTTCATTCCTGGCAGCAGCGGCTTGGCTGGTGGTCTTCTACATGGCCTTGAGATCTTGCCCACCTCTACTGCTGATCTTGAACTTCAAGGTGGAGTTGGCGCTGCTGTTGGTGGCGGCGCCGGCCCCGTGCTTCTGGGGGAGAAGACCGAGGCTGAGATCCGTGAGATCAGCAAGCGTAGCATCTTCAAGGTGGAAGCGGCGGCATACATGCCTCGCCGCACCTTGGCACGTGTTGTGTTGGCGAAGCCCTCCCCACTGGTTCTTACCCCTTCAGCGGATCCCACAAAGGAAGGCATCGAGCTCATGTTCAACGATCTCTGGTGTTTGTTCTATCTTTCTACCCGCTGGGGAGAGAACATCAAGGAAGAGGACTACAACCCCACACTGGTGTTTAGAATCGATACGATCCCCAACTTCTGGAAGGTCTTCAACAACATTTCACCCCCTGCAGACATGACGATGAGCACTCTCTATCTCTTCCGCGATGGCATCAACCCTCGCTGGGAGGATGAATCAAACCGCGACGGCGGCATTGTGAAGGCAAAGATTCCAGCGGACCGCGTCAACGAGGCTTGGGAGCTGCTGCTGTGCCGTACGGTGGGTGATTCCTGGTCCCCTGCGGTGCGCAACACGGTGAACGGCATCTGCCTCAAGGTGCGTGACCACGGATACCTGGTGGAGCTGTGGGTGACGAAAAATAGCCCTGATCTTACTCGCGACCTTGCGGAGCTCTGGCAACCCCTGCTCGGTAACGCATTTGCAACCACCTACTTAACGCACGCCGTCATTCAAGAGCGTTCGCAGGCAGCTGCGGCCGCTGCACTCGAGAAGCGCAAGAACCAGCGCCGCCGTTTTTAAGTAAGTTGCCAACGCTTGTATGCGCGCGCGTGTGTGTGTGTGTGTGTGTGCGTGTTCTTCAAGCCGACTTACGAAAAATGGACATTTTTTTTTGTAAGGAGAAAAAAAAAGAGGCAAAGCATTGAAAGCAAGGAATATATTAATTTAAGTATATATATATATATATACACAGCTGCATCTCTCGTCAGTGAAAGTTTCTCTGCTGTTGACATACTGAGGTACCCCAGAAGAGAGGCTATCAAGCTGCTGCGTACGTGTATCTTTGATTCTTTTTTTTTTTTTTACAACTTCCACCACATGTATGAAGTGTGATGCGAAGCACGAGATGGGGGGGGAGTGAGCAGAGCAAAGCATCAGACAGTCGAAAAGGTAAACAGGAGGGGGGGGGNNNAAAAAAAAAAAGGAAGTTGACACTTTGAGAGCGTGCACTCTCCTTTCTTGCGTACATGCACACACGCGCGTGGGGCGTACATGCACACACAATGTTGCGTTTGGTGAATCTTTTATGTTTAAGGTGGAAGGATGTGGGTGGGTGAGAGAGAGAGAGAGAGAGAAAGAAAGAAAAAGGATTTTGAGGAGGGATAATATTAAGAGGGAGAAAAGCGTTCAAGTGGATAATTGGATGAACGAGCTGCCAGTCTAAAAGAAGGCCTTCCTTACTTTGCGTGAGTCTTCTTGCTTTTAGGAATAAGCACAACACATGTCTGAAGACAAGAGTTCAAATTTAGAAAAGGTGACAGAGGGAGGATGGGACGCTGAGTTGATTAGGAAGGGGTGTTGTGCTGTACAGCTGCTTGGATAGTCGGAATGTTCTTATTCTTTTTTTTTTTTTTCTTCTTCTTCCCCTTTTTTATAATCTGCTACTACACACTGCTGGCATCGCTTTATCATGGTAAGGAGTGCAATCAGGTACATGTGTGCAAGTCATGCAAGTGTGTGTGTGTATAGCAAGAACCTTTCTACTCTTGAAGGCTATGTGACGGAACCCTAGTGTCTTTAGTTTGTATGCGGACACATACAAATTAAAAGAAGTAAAACAAAAGGGAATGTTTGTAAAGAATTAAGGATTGATTGTGCATCCGCACGATATCTTTTTCTTTTTTCACCCTTTTTTTTGAATTAACTAATTGCCAGTTTAAACATGCAAAAGCAAATTAAAACAACAACAACAACAACTGCAACAACAAGACAAACAATGTTTATACAGTATAGGAAGGAGGGGAGCCATTCCTTGCGACGGAGCGTGCATGTTGTATTACCAACGCATTAGCTACGCCATGATGGACTGTGACGTGGCTTTGGAGCTTTTTCTTCCTCCACCCCTCGTCCATCCAATGTGTGTATCATTGAGCTCTATATAGTTTCTCACTATATTTTCTTTCCGTTCTCTCTTTTTTTAAAAAATAAATGCCATTTATCACTTCCCCCTTCAAATTAAAATTTTCTTTTCTTTTCTTTTTTATTTGCTATCAAATATATATATATATATATATATGCATGCTTTCTGCTACTGCGTAGTTGAGCATTTCACTGCGGGGGCGAACAGTACTTTTCTCCCCAGGCTCATTCTCTCACCATACAAATATATATATTTATATTTTTTCCCCCAAATATTGAAAAAGACAACAACAAAAAACGACAAACGTTTCCCTCCACCTTTTTTAGTATTAAATGAAGCGTTTTACAGAGTTAGCGTGGGCTCGTTGCTCCTCCATAGTTGCTATGACCATTTCTGTGCCACCCTCCAGCGCTGTTGCGTGTCCCACTGCTCTTGCGGCACAGAAAACGGCTTATTGTGGTCTTGCGTGCCCCACGCGGCGGCTGTGCAAGGACGTCCAGCGGAAGGACCGTGGTGAGTCACGCCGCCTCACATTTGAAGAGCGAGCGGAGCGTCGCATGGGCAAAACGCGTGAGCAGAAGGAGTCCAAGGAGCAACTGCTCCAGGAGGCAGAGATGCTAGTCAATGAGGACTTCCCTGATGAGCTGGAAGGCATCTACATGAAGGCCTTTGAGAAGGCGAACATGAATGCGATGAAGGTGCTGAATATGGCAAAGTGCTTAGAGCTGCTCGAGGTGGAGGTGTCGGGTGGCCACACGGTGCTGCTCACCAAGGTGGCGCAGGTAGTGAAGGTGAACAACACCACGATTGAAATTACACCCAACAGCAGCACTTTTGCGACGAGTGTCTTGCAGCGCGTCAGTCGCTTTGATTCCTCCTTGCAGGTGTCCAAGGAAGGGCCAAAGATAAAGGTGGTACTCCCACCCATCGACACCGCCCGCAGGGACCGCACTGCGAGCGATATTACGGCTCTGGTCTCTACGTTCCGTCAGAAGGTGAAGCAGTCGCGCACCAACGCGGGGAAGGCACTGCAAGACTGTGGCCTCGATGAAGGAGCGCTTCAGGAGCTTCTTCAGGCACTGGACAGCGCTGCCTCTTCATTTGTGGAGGAAAAGACCGCTGAACTGGAGCTGCTTGCGGAGGAGGTCATGTCGATGGGCATCGACGAGAGCGATGCCGCCGTTGCATAGCGGTCTCTGTCTGTCATCCTTGTTGGAAGGGCTACTTGAGCATCTTACGGCGTGGAGGGAGGGGATGGAGTCTAGCATTGCATCTATTGACGCGCAAAGGCACTACCGCATTCACGCATACATGCAAGTGCAGGAGGAAATGAAAGCTAGGAAAGAAAAGTGTAAGCGAACAACAACAAAACATGTTTGTGGGACGACTACATTTTTTTTTATTTTTTTTGCGTTTGTGATCTTTTAGTATACTTAGAATATCGTTTTCATAGTAGTTATCAAGGTGTCAGTATCCTATATATTTCTACACACACATATGTATAAGCGCGTTGGACAGGCAAGTGTGTCTTATCCTGTTTCTGACGTCTAATGGGTAAAACACACTCATGCGCGTCTACATTGCTTTAGCTTCTTTCTTTTCTGTTTTCTTTTCTCTTAGCACATGTGTGCTTTTTTTTCTTTTTTTGTAACGATTTGTTTACTTGCTAATTATGCGAATTTTTCTTTTTTGTTTCCTATCGTCCATCAGTGTGTGTCTCGTGCTATGACGCATCTGGGCTGCCTTTTAAAATGCATAAAAAAAAAAATGATGTCTTAAAAAGCATTCAATGTAGCAAAACTCCCTTTATATATAAGAAGCAGTTATCTCTGTTATTCAACATCACTGTCATAAAGCGTCACTTACCAATGTATTCCATTACGACAAAAACACTTTCTTATATTATTATTCCTATTTTCTTCAAACTTTCTAAGATTACTACCCATATAAATCCCATTTAGAAATTACATCAAATTAATCCCCCCCTCTTCCTCAACTATCTTTGTACAGAACCTTGCAAGCGGGACATCAGCGCGCGGCGCGCAATAGGGATGAAAGACGCGAGAGCGAGCGGCGACACGTGATGATCAACCGTGCATTCCTGTGGTATCTGAGAAGGACGAATG
>JASANZ010001726.1:0-12181 GCA_030849805.1 Sergeia podlipaevii | reverse complement strand
CATCCGCAACACACAAGGAGAGTTATATCCTACCGCAAATCTACATATTTGAATACATATACACAAAGCACAGCTGCGGCAGCAGCAGAAATGCTGCAGGTATTGCTCGTCATGAATGCTATATCACTTTGCCTGTTTTTTTGAATATATATGCGTGAGTGACCTTGTGGCGATCTTGCATCGCAACGAGTCAGTTCACATTTTTATTTTTATTTTGATATTTTCTCTCACTCTTCATCTTCTTTCATGATTGGGCGAAAAATGAAGATTGCATTTACTGTTTATCTCTTTAGATGACTTTGATCATCTAGGGGAGGTAAGTAAGCACCAGCACCACCATAGCCAACCCAAGTAGACTGCATACACATACGATACACACATACATATATTAAACAATGACTACGCGTCTACGTGGCACTGCATATAAGGCGCTTCTACCGCGCTTGCCGCGAAACTTAGTTCTCTTTGACGGGCACTGTCTCATGTGCCAGGCCCGCGTTCAGTACGTGCTGGAGAGGAACTTCAGCTTCTTCAGTATCCTCACATACTTCACTCACGGCGAAGACTCTGGAGCTAAGCAGCTCCTCAGTCGTCATCAGCTCTTCTTTGCCTCTTTGGATTCCCAAGAAGCCGATTTTCTGCTGCGAACTTTCTTCAAAGTAGGAAAGGCGGCAGTTGCTGTCGGTGCGGCTGGTGGTGGTGGCGGCGTGAACGATGGAAGTGGCAAAACAAAGACGAAAGTCGCCACTAGCACCATCAGCAGCAGCAGTGCAGGAGCCAAGAGCAGAGATGGCGATGCGGGGGCTCTCACGCTTCCCAATGAGCTGGTGCTCTTGTTCATCGAGAAGGCCCCCTCTCGACAGTTTGGTCTCCTTAGGCGCTACGCAGGGAGTAGCAGTGGTGGAGCCGCTACTACAAATGGTGATGATGACGCGCTCTTTGCTAATCCGACTACAGTTGATACACCGCTGTCACCTTCAACGACCTCTTCTATACAGAACAGACGCCAGGGGCAGCAACAGAAGAAGAAAAACAAAGGCAGTAGCGCTGATGTGCCTGGGGTGCATACTTCAGAGCTGGTCAAGCCTGAAAACACAGATTTATTGATCTCCACAAACTTTACCGCAATGTGTCGCATCGGCATGCATCTGGATCGCGTGTTGCAACGGTTAGTGTTTCATGCTGTGTACGTATGTGTGCCTACGAAACTTGGCAACGCATGGTTTGCGCGATATGTGTGTCGGCGTCGTCGTACCATGTGGGGCACTACTGAGGAGGATGTAGTCCAAACTCATGGTGCAGTCGTAGGGATCAAGGAGCGACGCTGGACCTGGAGGGGGGTAAACGTGAATCAGCGCGTGTGATGACCCTTAGGAGGAAAGAAACAAGTGGGAGGCTACGCTCGACAGTCATTGCGGTGGCGATTCTGTTCGTGTATATAAGTCTGTGCGTCTGCTTCTACTGCCGCCACTGTAACTACTTGTATCGGCTTCTATGGTGTGCCCCCTTCAGAATATGTGTGCTTTTTTTCCTTCACAATGACATCGACAAGTCACATCTTTTTCTTCCTCTTTCGCGTTTGTGTTTGTGCCTCATCAAATACCTTACAGTACGCAGCCTTTGAAAGGTATGCACTATACCCCCTCACGGTTCTTTCTTGCTCGCTCCTTCGCGTGTCTTTGATGCATTTTTTTTAAAAAAAAAAATTCCTTTCTGCTGGACACTAAACTAGTGTATAATTTGTGTTCCTTGGGCACGCGCACACATACGCATATATACAGTCTACCACTTGTGTTCTGTCTTACAGCACATTGTGTTTCAACTGAGAAGAAAAAAAAAACAGAAAAAAATGAAGATGGCACTTTGGCGCACGATACACAGAGCGCCGTCGCTAGGGACTTCGCTACGTAGCACTTCTAGTGCAAACTCCTCTTTGCTTCTCTCAGTACGCACTTTTTCCGTGTTGGATCGTGTTGGTGGCAGCATCGCAGCCTCAGTGGCGGAGAAATGGCTTCACAGCTCTCCCCTGCTACAGGAGGACCGCCTCGTCACGGAGACCCGCAGGACGCTGGAGCGACGCCGGCCCATGGAGCAGACACTCGCAGAGCGACTGAAGATGCAACGCGAGGTGCGACAACTACTGATACCGAAGAGTGTGACGGTGGACAAGACTGGACTTTATATTGACTTTATCTGGCCGTTAGACGGAGTGAAGGCGGAAGCAGAGCGAGGGTGCAGAGAAGATACGGACGAACGCAGCAACAGTGGCAGCAGTCAGGGCATTGCGAAGAAACCCGAGAAAGAGGATCTTTGCGGTGGCAATGATGAGGCAAAGCCTCCACCTACTTTTGGTCGAAACGCACACCGTACTCGTGCCCTCGCTGAGCACCTACGTGTCTACACCCCTAGCACGGACGGTACATATAGTGCTAACGTGCTGGTCTATGGTCGACGAGGGGTGATGATTACGGATATCATCCCTGTTGGTAACTATGCACTACGTATCATCTTCTCAGACGGTCATACAGGTGGCATCTACGCCTACGACTACCTATACTATCTCACATCTCCAGGTAATAAATATCGACTAATGCGAGAGTATGTGATAAGGCTCCGCGAGAACCGCAAGAGTCGCGATCCTCCACGGCGTGCGAAGTCGAGGCGTCAACTAGCACGTTCAGCACCAACAACTTCTGGTCAAGTATCAGAAATCAATGAGAGAGGCGTGCGTCACGCAGGCAGCGGCGCTTTCTCAAAGTCATCATCTCCCTGTTTCAAGGAAGAGAAGCTTGACGAAAAGTAGTGGCAGAAGATCAGTTGAGATACACATAAAAAGAGAGAGTGTGTGTGGGCACCTGCGCTTTATCGATTCAAGAACGTACGTAAGTTCTTCTTCTTCTTTTTCTTTTACACATCATCCTCAGGAACAGATTAAATATATATATATTGCCGCTTTGCTTCTTTGCGCGTATGTCATCAGTGGTGTTCTAATGTTCTGCATGATGCTCTATTTTGTGAGCGCAATTCCTCTTTTTTTCCTTAGCTTTTGTGCCACTTTTCCTCTTTTCTTTTTCCATGTTTATTCCCAAGTCGTTTGCTGAAGAAGACGGGTGAGGGAGGTGAAGCGGGGGATAGCGGCATTCTTTTGGCTTGCTGTTATAGCGCCTTCTGCGCTGTTGTTGTTGCTGCTGCTACTTTTTTTTTTCTCTCTCTTCTTTGACTTTCAATGTCTATCATCCAGAGTATCGTCCAGGCTCTCGACACGGTCGTAAGTTACGACATCCCTCTCTTTCACCAGCAATGTCTAGTGCAGACTGTTCTTTTCGCATCAAAGATGCTTGGGTATCTGATTGCGACTTTCGGCGTTGGCCTCATTGTTTTCTGTGCTGTGGTTTCCGCGAGGGAGGTGGCACCACTCATCACGACTCCAGGTACACTAGCCCACAGCGCTATTGTAGCCCTTACCGTCGTCGTTTCGTATTGCATTCTGTTTAACTATGTGTGCTGTGCGACGTTTTCTTGTCGGGTAGGTAGCGGGCCACTGCGCGGTTGTGTGCTGGTGGGGGGTGGCGCCGGGTCTTCAGAGGAAGACGAGGGATGTAGAGAGGAAGAAGATGCTGAAGGGGGTGAGGACGCAATCAGAGAAGACAATGCCAGACCTTTTATGGGTGGTGCTGCTACTGCTGTATTGCGTGGCGCACACGCAGAGGGGTGTCATTGTGCTCCACGAAAGCGCAAGCAAGAGGGCCGCTTTACGCTCCCAGCATCGTCAATTCCTGCTCAACATCAGCAGCAGCAGCGCCGTCCGACTACTCCTTACTGTTTCAGGCACTGCTCCTCCCTTTGCCCTTGCTTCTCTTCTTTGTGTATGACACGCCGGGCTACCCCGGCTCAGCTGCGCGAGCTGGACCACATTACGTGTGAAGGGGAGATGATGCCTCCCACAGAGAGGCGATATAGTCTGCTTGATGCGCCGCGCCGCTTCTGTGTGCCGTGCAATCGGCTGAAAGCTCCGCGGGAGCACCACTGCAGTATATGTGGAGTGTGTGTGCCCAAGATGGATCATCACTGCCCATGGATCAACAACTGCGTGGACGCCGAGAATCATCGTTACTTCTTTTCTTTTGTAGCTTGGCTGGGTATTGGGACTTTACTTGAGGCAGGCTTTCTGGGCTATGCCTTCTGGGTTCAGCACAGGTACGAGGCGGCTCTGAGCAAGGCACTTGAGCGCAATCAGAAGCAGGAGGAGACCCGTAGCGGCGGTACTACGAGGATGCCGACGGTGACTGCGTTGGTGGCTCCGTTTGGCCCACAAGGAAGCAAGTTGACCTCCTTTGCTGTAATCTGCTGCATCAGTCTCTCCGTCAGCGTCTTTCTCTTTATGCTCTATTTCTGCTACAAGATGCTCGTCCTTATTCTGAATAACACCTCCTCAGTGGAGGAGCTGCTGGTGGAAGAGAAGCAGGCACGCGTGTATGCCTCTACGCGTCAAGTGTTTTGCTCTCCATATGATCTTGGCGCTTTCCGCAATGTGCTTGAGACGTTTGGTACTGCTGGAGACCCCGTCGTCGGCGCCGCCAAGGCCAACACTGCTGCATCCTCTCTCTTAACTGCGCGTCGTGGGTGGTTTGATCGTGCATGGGTAGCGGCAGTAAGGGGGGTGATGGTGACGTGGATTGTGCTCATGCCTACGTTGAGAGGTACAGGCTGTGACGGCATGCATTACCCCACCTTCTATTCTGAGATGATGAGACGGGAGAAATCCATATTGGATGCTAATCCTGTTTAGAAATGTGTAGGGTGGTTTGTGTGAGTGCCACTGCTACTATTGCGTACCTAATTTGCTCCTCTTTATAAAGAAACCTATATATATAGTGTTTGCACTGGGGTGCTCAAGTTTTTAATCGAAGTGTTTGTTCTAGTTTTTGTCATTGTGAGTTGTATGTTGATGTTGTTTATGATGTATTCACGCACCCTCTTTTTTCTTGCCTCCAATTTTTTAATGCTTTTTTTTTACGTATAGAGGTGATCTGCTGCCAACACCAGCTGGCTTTCTCACTCGCATACATTGAGAGAGTGCACAGTTATTGTCTGCTGTCAGAGGAAACTTAGAAATTTTTTTCTCCCTTCTCTAGGCACCTATTTTTCAACACATAGTGTACACTCTGCCCTCTCCCCTAAGTGGCACACACACACATACACACACACAAGGCAAACATGTTGTTCCTCGTCGTCAATGCGCTTCTCTTTGCCACTCTCTTAGCTCTAGTTGTCCTCCCGGCCTTGTACATTTATCATCCAGGCAGGCACCCCGGCGAGAGTCTTGGTCCTCCACCAGCCGGTGAAGTAATTTTAGGTGACACCATTTCTCACTCTGTGAAGCAGAAGCTATATCTTCTCTTCATGATTCCCGTCTGCGTCACAGTCAACACGCTCTTCTTGTACTTTTGCTATTATCAACCCATCCGCTTTGCTCAGTTTCGTGTGGAGCAGAACGTACTATCGCTTTTTCAAACACGCCATGTGGGCGTTCAGCAGCTGCGGCACAGCGAGCTGGCGGGCTTTCATCGCGCCTCATCCACCATTACATTTTCCGCTATGGAGCACCTCAGCATGCACCAAGAGGACGGTGCGGAGGGGTCACGTGGCCCAGAAAGGGGAGGACGAGATGAGAAACGGAGTCTCTACAGCTCCTCTGCTGAGCTCCGGCGTCACGCAAGACCCAAGTCCGTGCTGAAGGATGAGTACGTTATGACGTGCCTTTTTCCAGAGATCAGGGAGCTGTACAGGCAAGTGGAAAGCAACTTCTTAATTCCCGGCTGTATTGCGGAACAGAACTTTATGATCGCGGTGCAGCGACTTCTAGAAGGCTACGTGGTGAACAGCAGTGGCATTCCGAGTAAAGAGCAAGCCGCGGCTACCGGCGCCGTCGTCAGCACCACAAGCGGGTTCTACACGTCGAAGCGGATGAGGCAGCCCGTTGCCGCAATACACGGCGCTGGTGGCGGAGGACGGGGCTCGCATCTCCCGCTGAGTGGAAACGATCGCGACTCACGCGGTGGAATCGTTGGTGAAAGCTCAGTAGTAATGGTTCTTGATGACAGCTTTTCTGATAGCACTCGTTGGAGCGTCAGCGCGGCCACCCCACAGCCATCTAGCACTAGAGGCCAACAACGGGGTCGCGTGCGGAGAGACCACTCCGACGAGGATGAACCTTTTGGCCCTACATGGAACAAACACGCGCCAGATACGTACACCTTTATGGGGGAGGAGGACCCGCACGACGAACCGACAAAGTCGCGCTGGTCGATGTTGCACCGCAGATAGTGTTGTCTGCCTGTTTTGTGTTTTTGACTTTTGCCCTTTCTATGGTAAGCATTGAGCGTGACGTACACGTTGTCCATTTATAATGATAATGATTATTATTAATTTTTTTCTCGTTTGTGTTTTGCCTACATTAGCAACTATACATCACTGTATATAGTTCAATGCCATTTTGCTTGTTTGTGCCATGCTGTTTTCACTAGATGCTGTGCGTGTGTATGCTGTCTTTTGTTTGTTTGTTTGTTTGTTTTCGGTACGCGTGTCTGTTTTTTTTTTTTGCTTTTGTAGACCTATCAGCGATCGATGCGCACACCGTGTATGAAAGTTGATGCAAAGAGTAATGCTATATACTTGTGTTTATACGTTTGTTTCTTATATACATTATGCTAATTAAAAAAAAAACTATACCAATATGACATTACTGATCGCTTTTTTGTTGTTGTTGTTGTTGTTGTTGTTGCTAACACATAGCACGTTCTTCTATAGGAAGTGTATCCTATCTGCTTTCTGGGGATCAAATTTCTTCTCAATGTCTTTATTCATTCGTGTTTTTGTACTTTTGCTACTTGTCCGCTATTATTATCTTTTTTTTTTTTGCTTTGGTCTTGTCAGTCTCGGGTGGGTCACTTGTTGTATAGGCTTTACGTCTGGGTGACCTTCACTGAAGAGAAGGGAGAACTCTCTAATTTCTTCTTCCCGCTCTTCTTATCTTGAAATTTTGTGTTTTGCTTTAGTTTCCACACACACACACACAAACACAGAGCGGCTGCCGATAAATCTATTGAGAGAGATACCGAGAGCTAGTTGAAGGAAACGAAGAGAGAGAGAGAGAGAAGCATCGCTCTTAGGGCTGGGGTGGACTGACCTCTAGAACACAAGAACAGGTGAAGGCGCTTGCGGAAGCAACAAATAGAAAACGTTGGCGGTAAAACGGGAAGGATTTATATATATATACATTTATTTCCTCTTTTTGTTACTCACGCACACGCATACTCTCATTTGCAAAGCATCTCAATATAATTTTTCTAGAAACAAAAGAAACAGGTCTATCACGAACGACAAGGGGGATAGAATATATGCTTAGCACTCCTGAACACAGTCATAGTGACGAGGCGGCGTCGGTGCGCGTCAGGGTGTCTGACCCAAAGGCATCGCAGCCGACTACTGCTGGACAAGACGCCTCCTCTTCCCATGCACGTGCGTCAGCTGGTGGTATCATCTTCATTGCAATTGCATTCTGGCTAGCACTCGGTGCCGCCCTTGTTGTTATAGGAGTCCCTACTATCTTTCTTTCTACACTCCGGGGTCGTAAAATCTATGTGGGGGTAATGGTGCCAGTCTTGGCCACCATTGGCGCCATGCTCTACCTGTACATGAGCGAATTTCCCATATGGCGTGCGGAGAGAGTTCTAGCCAAGTACGCGCATACATTTACCGACCGCCGTCAGACCCTAACGGAGACAATCATGCGGCGTGAAGCGGAGGCGCGAAGTTTAGAGACGAGCCAGGGCGCTCTTCAAGGTGGCGAGGGGGCCTCCATCGGCAGCACTACAGTCCGTTTTAGTGGCGAGGACTGGCTCGAGCTCGCGCAGCAGGAACTCAAGTGGATGAGTGAGGAGTACAAGAAGGAGTCGCGCCTTGGCGACGATTCCTCCCGGAGCAGCACTCTCCAGCGTCAGCAGCGATCTTTGCGTCTGTTCATGAAGGCCTTTGTGGAACTGCAGGCCACAGTGGGGGGTCTGCTCTCGCGAAGAGCGACGGAGGTGCGGCAGCGGCGGCAGTCCCGCATGTTAGGCGCTAGCACCTCGCGATCCTTTAGACGGCAGTCTCCATCCTTGATGGCAGCACCCGCTGCTGCTGCTGGTCGTAATGGCAGTAAAGGTGGCGAAGGAGGTGCAGACATGGGGTCTCTCATATCTACCGCACAGTCAATGCAGTCCCCGAGGACCGCGCGGACCTTGGCAGATCAGTTTCAGCACATGGTGCACCCTGCGGATGAGGCGCAGAAGGATAAGAGTGGCAAGGGTACTGGTGGAGTAGAGTTGCCTATGGATGAGGAGTTAAAGAGCCTCCCTCGGTTTTCTCCATTGATATTAACATCAGAAACTCGACCCAGCGATCAGACGTTGAACTCGCAGACCTCAAGCCAGCAGCAAGAGCAGCGCCAGTCTATCGATGGCCTCCTCACGCAGAACAGAAGGAACGTCAGTGAGCCTAGACTAGAGGTCCTCAACACCATCTCAGCCAAGAAGGCTGGTGGACCTCCACCGGCGACACGTGTGGGGCATCCCCCTTCAAAGGGCTCCACAGCATCTCTTGATCCCAAGTACCTCGATCTGGACAAGGACCTGAGTGGGAATGAAAAGCATAACGGTGCCACGAGAACGAGCTCCGCCGTGCAAGTGTCCGCCAGCACAGGGGGGCAGTCCGATAGAAATGGGAAGAAAGGAGACGGTGAGGAGCCGGAAGATGTCTTTGTGGATGCCGAATCAGATTCGAGTGTCGTTTCTTCCACAAGTCTCAATGACGTAGTACTGTCGCGCCGCAACCCGCGCACTCACAGCGATGCCCATCTTGTGGGCACCGCCGCAGCCACGCACTCAAGCAACGATGCCCTTTCTAATAAAAATGCTTCGCCCCGTGTCAGATCAGTATCTGTGTCAATTGCCCTCACGCGTGGTGCCCGGTTTCCTCTCGATTCTGTGGATGTGTTCTTCTGGCTCGCTGTACACAGGGAGTCTTCTTCTCAGGACGGCGGCTTCACGACACCACTTCATGGCACGAACCACAGCAGCATGTCACCTACTGTTCCACCGACATTTTACGGCTTTGAGGCACAGAGAGGAGAGAAGGAAGGCATCTTTTCCTGTGCGCAACTAGGCTTGCCGTATAAGGTGTTCTACGTGGACAACGCGCATCGTCGCGTTCTCACCATTGCAGAGGAACTGTCGCTCGATTTTCAGTATTGTGAGGTGGAGCCCACTGCTTCACAAACTGCGGAAAGGTCAGCAGAGACTCCACCACAGCGTACCACAGGAGGTGAGACAGCTGGTGATGCCTCTGACTTGGCGCCTAGCTCTTTCGGTGGTAGCACGCAAAGCCCTCAGCGGCGGCGACGCGTGAAAGACAGCTCAAGCTACATACTGGGCTGGAAGGCACTCCCTGAGCGCGCCATGCGACTGGCATTCCTTTCCGTCGATCTCACCGTTGCTGTCCCTGCCAGAGATGGTATCGCTGATGCTGCTGCTGCGAGCTTGGCACAGAAGTCGGGTACATCACCATCATCACCATCATCACCACCATCGTCGCGCACGCCAGTAGCAGTGATTGAGTGTCTCATCGACGAAGTTTTCTGCGTTTTGACGAATGCCACTGTCATCATCGATGTAGGATCTGGTAAGGTGACGGAGGTGCAGCTGGAAGGTGTCTCCATCGAGGACATGTCCAGCTCCATGGATAGCTCAACAAACGGTGGGGGTGGTGGGGGTGCGAGCGCAAAGGTGGAAGGAAGCAATGGCAAGCAAACCGCCATGCCAACTTCAGTGACTCACCAGCGCAGTCAAGGCGCCAATCGAAGGGGCACTATAGGGGAGAAGATTGTGGAAAGAGTGCGCATTAGCCCATCTTCCTCAAGCTCTTTTTAAAAGAAAGAGGGGGGGGAAGGGGAAGAGTTGCCACAATCCAGCTGAAAGCTGCAGCCTTTATGTGACGACGAATGCCGCAAAAGAGAGAGAGAGAAAGTAAGGAAGTCACAACAAAAGAAACTTGTATTGTACGATTACGTGCGTAGATAGAGTTGGAGATGGGCGGCTCAGAGCGCACAACCTCAATTTTTGAAACGGAAGACCAAAAAAAAAACATATTTATGTAAATACTCTTTTTTTTACTATTGGCAGTGATGCATACATATTGTTCAGCTGTTACTGATATTCTTTTGCTGAGCGCTATTGTTAATCTAAATCCCTTTTTTCTAGTACACCCATCCACTCTTTCTCGCTCGATCTCTCCTATGTTACTTTTGTTACGGTGATGCAGAACGCACACAACACAAATATTTTTGAAGAGAGAAGTACACAGACTTTTGGTTTCGCCTAAACAACGGCATATACTTATCAATTTGTTTTTTGTTCTTTTCTAATTTCTCGTATTATCATTCCTATTAAAATATTGTTTGTAATGATGAGGCGACAGTTTATCTATGCGCTGGCACTTGCGCTACTCATGGTGCTGGCTTCATCCAGTGCCGTCACACCACCACCACCACCACCAGCATTCCGCTGTCAGAGGCCATTTGCCGCTGTGGATACCTTTACGCAGCTCGCCAAGACTCCCGCCGCTATCAACTGTGACTTTACCTACTTCGACGTATTGAACGCTACAGTGCATGTTCACTGTGATGGCGATGGCGGTGACGGGGTCGTCATGACGACAACGACGGAAACTGGAGAAGAGCAGCAGGTCACGGAAGAGGGTGGCTGTCGTGTGGCGGTTCAGCTCAAGATGCGTGCGCATCCAGATGCAGCAAGTTTGCTAGCGGTGCGTGCTGGGGCAGACTCTGACTACTTTGGAGAAGAAGGCATCGTGCAGCAAGAAAAGGGGCCGCAAAAGCAAGAGGGAGGCCAGATGCCTGCAACGCGTGGCGCACTCCGTCATGTGCTGTTTGATAGTGATGATGTCTGGCGGTACTCTATCGCTCTGAAGGCGAAAGGTGAATCTACTGTGCACTACAAGGGCTTTGACGGGCAAGGATACAGCGTGTGTTGTGATATGGTGTGTCCGCCTCCTGAGGGAACCGAGGATGGTGACTCGGCGGCGGCGGTGACGATGACGGCGAGCTGTCCGTGGATGCGGCCACAGATGGGCGATAACGACATGGAGGGTGATGAGGAGGCTCCTGTGGCAGCAAACAAGCGTCTGCTGAAGCGCTGCCCATTGCCTCTACCACGCAACACTGGCATTAATGTGGAGGAAGAGGAGGAAGAAGAAGAGGGCGAGAAGGTAGACGAGGTGGAAAACATTTTCTACGGACGCGTCACCAAGCCAGTGCACCGTGTGCTACGTGGTGCTACCGTGTGGGAGGCAAGAATTGAGATGTGGCGGCTACGCGCCAAGTTTGGGTCTGCGAAGGTCGCCACTTCCCCAGGGGAGGACGGACGCGAAGTGCTCGGTAAGATTATTGTTCCCTTCACCATTCCTGCTGCTGCGGGAGCGGAAACAGTACCTGATGACGAGCACAAATATAGCGTGGTGGCTGCGGGGGAAGATCATGGTGATTTGTGAACACAGCCATACATCTTTGCGCGCGCGTTCCCTCTTCTCTATTTCCCTTCTACCTCCCCCCCCCCCTGCAGTAAAGATACAAGACCGGGGAAGGAGGAGGCCTATTTTTTTTTTTTTTTTTTTGGTACGCAGCCAGTTTGCGCCGACTGGTGAAGAAAACAAACATGAGAGCGACGACAACGGCTATAAAAACCTATTTGGGCTTTGCTTTTGGTTTTTCTTTTTTCTGCCTGGCTGTTCACACTCGTTTTGTCACAATCGTTTGATGATTGGTTATGGGCTACATCTTCTCACAAAACAAAGCAAAAAAAATAAAACAGGAGCATTTTCTAATTCGATAGACATGTTTTATCTTAAGATCATCAATTGCCTGTATGTCACCTATTGCACCTTTTATAGGCGATATCTTCTTCTTCTTCTTTTGCTTTTACTTACTAACTCTTTCTCTCTTTCTCACTTCATGTTTTTTTTCTTCTTTTTTTTTACTTGCTGTCTTTACATGTTGCTGTCATGATGTTTCTTTAGAGCAAACTGTAGGTGGGGGTTATACGTACCCACTTCAAGTGCTGTATATCAG
>JASANZ010001725.1:0-12160 GCA_030849805.1 Sergeia podlipaevii | reverse complement strand
AGCAACAAAGTGAGCGGGGGGGGGGGGGGATGGTTTGGATAAAGCTGTTGGCTACAACAGTAACGACGCATGCACATAGGTCAATAATAGTAAAAATAATAAAGTGTGTGACTGAGAAAAAAAAAAGGAAGATAGGCACACTCACGTGCATTTCTATGATGCTTCATATATATATGTGTGTGTGTGTGTGTGAATGCACATATGTGGTATAAACAGAATGAGTGAGAAATAGTCATTGTAGTTTATTTAATAATTTATTTTAGAAAAGTGGTATGAGGTGGAAAAAAAAGAGAGAGGGAGAAAGGGGGAAAAAACAAAGCCGACGGCGTAGCGAGTTGATGATTCTCTCAGCAATGGAGCTGCTGATGGCTTTCATTGATCAAACATCAAGCAAACAAATCAGTTATGTAGCGAAAAAAAAAATAGGAACAATAATAATAATAAAAAGTGATAATATTGCACCAAAACAAATGAAAAACTGAAAAGTTATATATTATTCTCGTGGTTCAGGAAACACATTGCCCCGAGTCCTCACTCCAGCAAGTGTCATTACGGATAAGAGGAACGATGTATCCAGAAGGAGTACTGTAGCTCCCAATATTCACATGACGCAGATATAGTGTATATATATATATATTGACGGCCACGCCACTTATATAGTGAGTGAAGCAACTTGCAGAGGACGAACACTGGGTGACTCTGTGTGCCCAGCAGTCAACTAAACTCTCTCCCTTTCTATAATTGTCATTTTCTCATGCGGCAGGTATCCCGCCACAAACACGAAGTTCCGCGGATCTGGGTGCTCTGGGAATGAGTAGGTGGCCGTCGGGGTACCATCGCCTGGGTCAGACACAGTGCCGGTGCGTGGCACAGTGGAGTTGGGTCGCATGTGCTCGCTGTACAACTTGCCCCATCCAGTGGGGGGCGGGAGGTCAGCGGGGGCGTTGTAGTCAGCGCGCTCCCACCCGTCCGGCAGTCTACGACCTCCGTCACTACACAACAGATGCATTTGATGCACGGACATGCGGTCTCCACTGAGGAGCACCATCTCACCATATGTCTCCACCATATCAGATCTATAAGGTTGTGATAATGCCTTTATCTGCCTTAGCAGAGCGGTCGCGATGACGGTGAGGTCTCTTGTAATCGTATAGAGCATTCCTTCTGCATAGGGCAATCCATCAGCATCTCGAAGTACATGCGCGTGGACAGTGGAGAGAAGAGGCAACTGCTGTATCGCCTTTAGGTACTGGGGGACAAAAAACATATATATCATCATCCCCCTTTGCAATATGCGGCGCGCTCGGAAAGACGTTCTGCGCGTAGTACATCCACGCCACAGACTTCCTGGCGTTATTAAAGTGGAGTGGATAGCCATATCGACGGGATGTTCTCCGTTTCTTACCTACACTTGTCGCCTCTTCAAGCAACGGAAGAAGCAGCGTGTCGCCCCACCTTCGCATCTTATTCGCCATCTCCTCGCTGATATACGGCGGCACAAGGGCTCGCAGCGAGCACACGTATAGAGGAAGCAGGTAGCCCCTGAAGCCATTGTCCTTGGCCGCGATGTTGAAGGGCCTCTTTAAGCTTGAGCTGTGGTGGCGGTACTCACAGTGGCAGAAGGGAGCGTAGAGGTAATGGCTGATGCCTTGAAAAGCAGTTCCGTCCCTCACATCAGGGACATGATTCTCAAAAATGGTATGATACAACTGTTCGCAGATATCAGAAGTGAAACTGGTGCTGATGCGTTCCCCATACCGCACCTTGGCCAGCTCCTGCACATGTATTGACATGGCCTGCCGATCTCTCTGTCCCTCGTTCATGAAGTTGCGAGTGTTTGCACCTGCCCGGTAAAAGGTGGCAAGTTACTACGTGTGTTGGGACCGTAGACAGTGTGCCCCTTTGCCTCTATCACTAGGTGACGCCGACCTCCCTTCTTTGATTCCACGGGCAGCTCGCCATGATGAAACTCGCAGATCCACTTCTAAACTTGGACAGGACCAAGGTAGCGGTCTGCTTACTCACAGCGTCAAACAGCAGCATGAGCACGTTACCTGCTGGCTCTTCAATCACAGCAGCAGCAGTTTCATGGGGAGGCGAGAGTAACGCTGCTGGCGCCGGTGGAGGCGGCGTGTGTGTGTAGACAGAAGAACGATTGAAGTTCGGCCGTAGCGCGGGGTTGACGGGATACACATAGTACTCTTCATGGCCTGGGCACGTCACCGTGTAGGCCGGCGAGCGGCCCAGCCGCACCTCCAGCACGTCTTGATCTTCAACTGTAGTCGAACTGCCTCTCCTGGCGATGCTGGGCCACCCCAGGCGCACAGCCTCCTCCTTGCTGGAACTTGGGCGTCGCTTCACGGGTACTAACGTGTCTGGCCTTATCTCCACCGACATGATGGACCCTTCCCTCTTCCTGACCACCACCTTTTCCTCTTCCGCCTTCTCAGGAGTGCCATACAGTGCTTGCAACTACGCCTAGTGTAGATAGCTAGGGGCCCCCCTGGAATGGAATGTCATGAAAAGGGGGTGATCAGCGCTTCCCGCTTTATCCAAAGCCACTCGCAGCCGCTGATGCCTTCCATTGGGGGCATACAGCCGACACCACAAGAGTGTCCGTCTCCACATCCACTAAGGCAATACTCTGCCATGACGCCCTGTGACACCGTTCACTGCCCAAGTAGAAGTTCATGTAGCGCCGCGGCAGGATGAGAGGCAGCACAGGCGACTGCGCCATTTCAACCCGGAGTTCCATCCCCTCTGCTGCACAGAGGTCAAAGGACTTGCCATTTACGCTTTGCTGGAGATACGCCACGGTATCGACGCTCGGCACTCGTGCGCCAAGACAAAGAGCGCAAAAAGCGATAATATAATAGCGGAATTAGCAGCCGAAATGCAAGTCTGCACATGTGCACGGCGACACTCCCCCCCCTCCAAACACCTGCGTCAGCGACCAAAGCATTGAAGAATGACGGACCCAGAAGCTGCGGAGAAGGTAGGCGCTGCACACCAGCACCACGGTGATGTCCACAATGAAGTGTACCAGCAGGAGAATTGCAAAGCGACGCTCCGCCATCCACCTTGAAGTGTCTCACCACAATTACCCTCGACGTGTAAACAATGAAGAGGGCCGACAAGAACGGCAAGAGCGCGCGGATGTGGACACGTTTAACAACTTGGCGGCTGACGCCACACTTCGAGCCAGACGAAGCACCGTCATCGCCATCAGCAGCAACACTCGTGTCTTGCACTTCTTCGTTTTTGCAATGGAGGTTGGCGTTGCGGGCACTGTTGCTGGTACCCTGCATGTCTGGTCCGACTGTCATGTCAGAATCATGGAAAACAGGTGACACACCGCCGCCGCCGGGTTGCTGGTAGCGCTGCTGCTGCTGATGATGATGATGATACCTACCTGCTACTCTCCTCAGTACCCTGCAGATGCAGTGCTTTATCGCTGTCGCAGTAGCCCAGAATGCTTCTGTCCCCTTGAAACACCCAGAGCCCCAGCAAATCAATGGTTGTATGAGAGCAGTTCGCATGGATTGGGAAGAAAAAGGAGCGTGGCTCCCATGTTACGACTCGTGGGCGAGAGCACCTCCCACAACAAACACGCACCACGACAAGAAAAGAAGCGTTACAGCAACGGCGACCAGCGTCGACGTCCTGCATTGGCGGTTAGAATGTACCACCTGCGGCAGCGTCTGCTCCCATGTTCAAATAGAAAGGAATTTGACCCCTTTTTGAGCAAGTGGTATAGGTCTTTCTATTGCCTGAATGTATCGCGCTAAGCGTTGGTAGCCAATGCTGATCTTTTGGCTATTAGTATGTGTTGCATAAGCACAAATAAATAAATAAATAAATAAATAACTTTGCAGAAAGTAACTGCAATTACCAGCACACAAATACACAAAGAAAAAAAAAACTGAATATCTTCAGCGTCAAGTAGCAGAGCAGCGCACAGGGTAAGTAATAATAATAATAATAATAATAGTAATAATATGACATTTAAAATGAGAGAAAAGCAACAACAACAAAAAGATTCGGATGAGCAGATGGAGTAGTCAAGATATGTGGCTGTGTGCTCTCACACTAGAGATGGTGAAAGCCTGTGTTCACAGTACATACATGCATTCAGGTGTGCATTATTCAATTATTGTTGCAACCATGTTGTGTGTCTCTCTCTCTCTCTGTGTGTGTGTGTGTGTGTGTGTTGGTTCACTTCAACGCAACAACAAGCCGGAATAATCTGATGTAGCTACCCCATAAACTACTGCAACAGCAACAGCAACAACAACAACAACAAAAAAAGAAGAATAAGATGAAGAGAACAAGGGACTTTGTATACAACTGTCGATAAGTAAACGTGTGAATAAATATCTAATATTAGAAAACATTCACATCGCCTAGCGTTCCTGTCCCCAAAGCAAAAACAAAACAAAACAAAAAGCAAAAACACTTATGCACAAGAAGTCCGTAGTTTTTTTTTTTTTAAGCCCCTATCCCCCCTTCCTGTTCCCCGTCTCCTCCGCACCGGACACTAAAAAACTCATATATATATATGGTGGCAGAGAGCTACATGTACCGTGCAACTGCGCAAAACTTCTACCACACAGAAAGCAGTGCGTGACGATAAGCACGCTGCCGCTGCGCCGCTTCCGCAACAGCGATTATATCCGCATCGCACAGCCCAACAGGAGCAACCCCAACGTTTTCGTGAGAAGCATCACCGCCCCCCACCATGCCTGTAAGATCGCCGTCCTCATCGTTCCAGCCGTCCACTGTGCCTGCGACTAGCACACTCATCTCCACGTCGTCAGTGGGCTGCTGCGCCGCCCCCACAGCACCACGGGGACTGCTCAGCCAAACACTAGCTGCCTCTGCATCGCCAACGGCCTCGATCACTTGGTTGATTGACTGGGGTAGCATGGAGACCCCAGGTTCTATTCCCGCAACTGTCGCTGTTGCTGACGAGGTCGGCATCGCAACTAGAAGCCCTTTTCTGTGCTTCTTCTTTCCCGTTACCTTCATTTCATCGTGCCGCCCCACCCCCTCCACCTCCTTGCTGGCAAACTGTTTACGTGGTGGCAACGCAGGACATATTTTAACAGAAACATTATCAAGGCCAGCCTCGGCCTTCTTCACTTTCTCTTCTGCTTCGGGTTCATCATCCCAGCCCCAACCATCGTCTGTGCCTCCTGCTGCCTGCTGTTCACGCGGCTGCTGAATAGTGTCTGCGACTTCGCTGTGGTGGTGGTAGTGGTGCATGACGCTACTTGAGGGCGGGGGTGCAACCGTTTCTCGCAGCTTGCTCTGCAGCTTATCAAATGCTCCCAACACGGACGATAACCGCAATCCACCTGCATGCGGCTGGGGTTGCTCGTGATGATGATCCTGCCGCTGCACTGTCCCTTCGTCCTGAGTATCGCCTCGCATGTAGCGTTGTGGGTCCTTCCTCTGAGTTCTCGTGACAACGGCGGTCCTTGTCTCCATCATTGCTGTCATCTTTGGCGCGTTCGCTAGCGCCGTGCTTGATTGTGCTGCCGCTCTTCGTAATTTTTCAGACTGCCAGGTCTGAAATTTTGTCTGCCGCGCACAAGCAGGGGGCAATGGCGCACCACCCGGCACACGCACAGAGGAGTTCGCAGCGTGCGTAGAAACTGCATCCTGCTGTTGCTCCTCTTCACTCTCCCACCGCTCCTGCTCTGCCAGCCACTCCGCCTCCTCTTTCGCTTCGTCTTCCCTTTCAGCGATTGCCAGCTCCTCCACGGCAAAACGCTCATACGCCGCATCACGCTCTGCATCTTCGCATCGCATCACCACAGCGCGAACCTCCTCTTCCCCGTGAAATAGCTCCTCCTGTGCACTCTCTACCCTCCACAGAGCACCTATAATAGAGTAGTACGCGGCTTCCAGCTCCACGCGATGTGTCTCTTCCGCCTCCACAAGAGCCTCTCGTGCGTAGCGAAGCTTATGCGATAGACGGTCAGCCAGCTGTCTGCCTTCTCGATCAAAGACCCTGCGTACGTCAGCAACGTGTACACACGCAAAGGTGAAGCAAATGTCCTTCTGTTCTAACGCAAAAGATGAGAGCGCACGTAGACGCTTTTCAAAGCGAAGTGCCACGTACAGGAGGCCCAGTGCTTCTGCGAAGGTCCGCGTGCGATAATAGGCACCCCACGAGTCGCGCAGGAGACCACGACGGTACCGTTCTTCCTTGCGCAACCACTGAGACGCGTGTGCGCCACCCTCCCCGCCTACATGGGTCCCCCCTCCCCCCTTTCCCATCATAGTCGTTGCAGCACTGGAGACGTCTGCCGCAACTGCGCTACCGAGTAATGCTCGTGCTAGCCCACGTGCGGTGACACGATCAGCGTCCTGGAGAGGAGGAGGAGTGGTGGCGGCGATCGCACACGGTGGCGTTGCTACGCGAGCATCATCTGGGCCAAGAATGGACCTTGTCATAGATGCGATGTGACGTGGAACACGATCAGCACTCACTGATTGTGGATGAATGAAAAGTACGTTGCTTTTGGACAGCAAACTGCCCAGTTTCTCTAAAGTGAGGATATGCGTTTGTGACTGGGTGTAGCAGGCGATGGAGCAATCCTTATCGCCATCGTCAAGGTCGCCTTTTGCTGCTTCCACCATTTCCTCTTCCTCTTTCTCTTCTCTTGTGTTGGCCTGCAACACCTCCAGCAGTGACTCACTCGAAACAACTGCCTCCATGACCCGATGTACCTCACCAGTACTAACACCACCGGCATCACTATCACCACATGACGTCACCACTCGTTTGCCAATCGTCATCAAACACTCCGCCATGTCCTCTACAACGGATGGTGTACAGTGCACCGTTGCGCGTGTCGCTTGATTCACCTTGGTGGTGGCGCTGATGCCGCCGGTAGAGGGATTTTCATCCACGACAAGACACCACATGACATCTACAAAAAGAAGCAACAACGTCTTTTCGTAGAGCAACTCCTCTTCCTGCCTATCACCGGCTAAAGCCTCGGAGACCCCCTCGAGTTTCTCTGAAAGCGCATTAAGAAGGTCCTTGGCATCGTAGTTAGCTCCAATTATCTCCATACATGTGGGAAGCAACTGCGCCGCTGCCACGCATGGGTGGTTGTCTTCCCCTTCAAGTACTACCGCCTCGCCCGCTCCTGCTGTACTAGACTGCAGTGTAGCATAGCCTTCCTGAACCATGTAGGACAGTACATACAGTACCAGCTCACGACGTACAAGCTCAAAGGCAACCACTAAGCGTTCTGTGTTGCTCGCGTCGAAGAGGGAGGCGGCGATGAAGTACATAGTGGGTGGTGATAGCACAAAAACACTGGTAGCACTGGCAGCGCCTGCCTCCCTCGTACTCCACGGCTCCACGTTCCAATCTACCCTGCCAACTCCTCCTCCTCTCCATGCTGTCGTTGACGGACGGTTAGTGAGAGTAGCCACGGCGTTAGGCAGCAGCTTCACGAGTCGGTGAAGCACACGGAAGCACACGCAGCTGCCGTGCAATTCCATAAGAGCGAACAGACGATTCAGGTGTCTCTGCACGAGCAAAAAAGCTTCCCCAGCATGCAGACAGCGATAACTAGAGTCCGAGCGAGAGATGAAAGGCATACAGGGATCCGCAACGCTATCAAATTGAGGACACAACAGCGCCTGCGTGCCTTGGCGATGCTTCGCCCCACACTCAAAACCACCATCTTTGCCTTGCTGCTGTTGCTGCAGAACGTACCACTCACCCATCTGATTCTCTCCCGTCTGGTGCTTGCTCCTCTTCCCTTCATTTTGCTTGCGTTCATCGTCACCATCGCGGATCATCGCTGACAAGAGCTGCGGATACGCACGAAGAAAAATAATGCGGCAACACCGAAGCAACAGCCGAGCCACATCATTATCTGCATGTGACTGCGATACATAGGCAAACGCTTCGTACAACTTGTCGTAGAGTACCGCGTTGCTGGCGGCCAGGGGATCAGCAGTAAAAGCGCACTCCCACACGGCGATGCACCTCTCCTCTAGAGATGATAGCGGTAGTGGGGGTGGTGGTGGCGGGGGTGCCGCACCCTTGTGTGCAATGTGACATTTACTGGCAGAGACAGCAAGGGAATCAGAGGAAATCATAGGAGCGGCGGCAAGCGCATGAAACAAAAGACAACAAAGCACACGACTTGTTGCACACGCCATAGATAAATGCAAAGCACGACCAACATGAAGATCAAGTGTGTTGGAAGTGCTGAATACATCGGCAAATGCCGTGAGAGAGAAACTGCTGCTCATCGCCATCACTTCTGGAGCATCGCCGCCGCCGCTGCCTGCTCTAACGATGCCCGCCGCATCTTGCGCATGGTCAGGTGTGGACATGGCAGTAGAGAGGCAGGCTCCCACCACAACTCGCGCGCACTTGTCGCTCCCGCCGCAGACCCACAGCAGCACTTGTACGCCTCGTGCCACTTCCTCAACTATGAAGCACCACTTGCGTGTGTATGCACGCCAGCCGCGGTCGTCCTCGTCTTCATCACAGCCATCGTCCTCCTGCGCGGTCCCCGCATTCACTTCCCTCAGCTGCTGCACGGAGCGCTCTGCCGCTCGTCGCCAATGATGCATCCAGCGCTGCGTCAACTCGTGGAGCGCCTGAAGGCGCGCCAGCGGTGGGAGTAGCGCAAGTGGCGCCCGCCATAACTGCTGAACATCAACCCCGACCGCCATCATCGCCTCGGGGAAACACAGCGGCACTACATATGCCCCTCTTTCCTCCGGCCCCTGTTGTATCTCCCAGCGCTTATGCGAAAGTGGTTCAGCGCCATGCATGCCTAACGGCACGCCACGCTCCCATGAGTGCACCGCAGCACGAACCACCGCCAACGTCTTTTCATTCTGTTGCTTCTCCACCTCTTGCTGCTGCTGCGAATGTTTCTGGTGTTGTTGTGTCCAAACATCCACCATATCCTCTAAAGGCCTCACTCCTACTGCTACCGGTGCTAGTGTACTACCCACTGAAAGCGTTTTGGCAATGTCAACAAGACAGGGAATCACCAGCAGCGTTGGCGCAATGACCGCGGCAGCCTGCTGGTTCTGGGGGTTCCACGTGCACACTATTTCGTAGATATCGGTTCGTGATAGCGTCCCTCGCTCACCACAAGCAGATAGGGAGTTCAGAGCACTAAGCAGGGCATCCACTCGGACGGTGTGCAGCAAGGCGCATTCCATCTCCCGCAGCTTCTCCTCCACAGCGGAAGTGGCAGTGTGGGCACCACACTCGGCTTCGTCGGCGTCGTGACACGCAGCGACGATATCCTCAAATAGCAGCTCAAGCGGAGAGTCGTGACGGCGAGAGATGTAAAGCAAAAGGAGTTTTCGCAAAACCACAAAAGCGCCATAGCCGCCTATGCTTCTGCGCGATGCGTCGCTGGCCTTGCGTCGCGTGCGCTGCGGAGGCTCTCCTGCGCCAAAGACGGAAAGATGGAGCAGTACTTGCATACACACAAGTTGCTCGTGGCAGAGAGCAGGGATGTCGCTGCAGCTAGTGCTGCTCCTTCCTTCAGAGGCTCTAGAGAGGTACGCAGACCCTCCTCCTCCTCCTCCTGCTCCACCCAAAAACACAAGGGCGACGCACTCGAAGAGTTGCAGTGCGGCGTCGCTATCGTTGTTACCCGCGCTGACCATCCAGTCCAGAAGCTCCAGCAACCGTATGACACCATGGCAGAACCGTCGAGCACAGCTATGGATAGCGGCCTCCACTACCGCCGTGCTTTCCTCCGGCAATGCCTGCTCTAGCACGAGCGCCTGAACACCCCGCGCATAGCTCCGTAGGCATTGACCACTGTCTTCATCCCCGTAGCTACCAATGTAAGCGTTCTTGCGTACCACCGGCTCAAGTCGCTCCATCAACGGGATGGCGCCATCATCAAAACGCTTCAAAAGCGCTCTCATTGCTTTTTCACATGCCCTCCAGGTTGCTACTGTGGGAGTGGTGCCCTCCGCACGACACCCTACCACGGCAGTACTAGCAAGGCGGATAAAAAAGTCTTCATCCTCACCGTCGCCTCCGTAGCTGAGAGCTCCCTCGGTGGCGCCAAGCCCTGCCTGTAGCCTCTCAGCGCAGGAAAACAACAATTGAACCTCTCCAGTAAGCAAGTCGGTAGCGGGGAAGCAACACCAACCACCTGGGCCAAGTTGAGGGAATGGAGAGCATTGCATCTGACGCAGGGAAACACCCTCCCATGCGGTGGTCGCCGGTATCGCAGTCCGTGGTGTAGGAAGTGCGACTGGTTGCGTCACTATCCACCACCCATCACTCCCGACCGGCACGCGCATGCTCCGTGAGGCCTGAGATGGCGATACCGCACAATGTGTCATGTAGAGCCCCTGCGATGGCAGTGGCAGCAACGAGGACGATGACGATGATGGCGGTGGTGAGGAAAGATTGCTCCCTCCCTCTCTTCCCCAAGAGGGCTGAATAAAGTCTAGAATAAAGCACACAGTCCGTAGCGCCTTACCGCCGTCAGATACCTTCTTCTTTCCTTTTACTAGAGAAGAGGCAGAAATCACCGTTGCCCCTTTCCCAGCCTCTATCCGTTTCTCTCTCTTGCTTTGCTGACGCGATGGCATGCGTGTGTAAGGAGGAGCTAGATTAAAAAAAGTGACTGCTTGCGTGTCCTCCAGCATATCTAGCACATCGGCATCACTGAAGCCGTCGTTGCTTCCCCTTCCAATTTCTCTATGTGACAACTGCTTCTGCGGTTGAGGAGTGCATGCATGCGACGGCTCCTTAGCAAAGGACACTCCTAGAACCCCATGTGCCGCTTCCGAGGTGAGGCCACCGCAGTGCACCTGTACCTTGTTCATATCCTCCAGTACCCCCACGATGCACTCGCCGCTTCCCTCTTCGTCGGTTAGTGTCAACCACGTCCAATCCGATGGAGAGGGCGTCCGGTACGTGCCTGATGCGCCACCAGGGGGAATGGCTCGTGTAGATGTGGTAGTCGCTGCTGCTGGCACGTTGTCAAAAAGCACGGCTCTCTCGCTATACATATGCTCCAATGCAGAAGTGTAAAGGAACGCGTTTGCACTCTTACTACTAGCACTGCCCCGCGCACCCTGGTCCCCTCCTTTAGCGCTAAGTCTCAACACACCAACTGTCAAGTCATAAGAGGATGTTGGCCGCCTACTGTGCTCATCTTGATCTTCTGCAGAGGACGTGGTGGGATCGGAGATGGCAGAGTGGCACGCAAGCAAGTACCTCAGCCGCAGTTCGGAGTGCGTGCCACGTACATGTGCGCCGGAAACATGAAGCACCGATACGGAATCGCAATCGGTGGTGCTGCTACCGCAAACGTGCCCATCGCCGTCAGGTGCATTCCTGAAGTCAGCGGAGGTAACAAGGGCACTAGCAGCAGTGGCAACTATGCCATGTGAGGCTGCGCCAATGCTCCCACGTGGCAACTCTACGGCATGACGGACGTGTGTCCAGCCGCGGCTCCCCTCTGCATCAGCGGTCACGCAGAACGCATCGAGCGCTGGCGCCGCTGCGCTAGTGGTCTCGTCACAGTGTGTGTATATCAGCACGCATGTAGTAGATAGAAAGACAACTCCACTGAAGCCAGCAGCCACAGCACGATTTACCGTCGCGCCATGAAAACAAAATTTGGAGCGCAACCATGACCCATCGCAGCCACCACCATTGACATGGCAGAAATTGTTATTTATGTCAGTACTACCATCATCATCAGTACTGCTACCCTCTACACTTGCCATGTTTACTAGGCAAGCTAGCTCCCACTCTACACCACACACCACCTGCTGCTCCATACCGGCGGCATCAAGCCCTGCGTCTGCTTCGTCATTTCCGAAGACGGCGGTAGTGGTACTAGTGGTGCCTAGTGGGACACGCAGGGAGCGTCGTTCATACAATGTCACTAGACACGTGCTGTGCTTCGTCGCATCATGGTACGTCCACGTACGCACACGCGATGTCGCCACCTTCTGTTCTTCAATATTAGGAGGGCTGGCAATGGCGCCGTGGCGGCAGTCGAAACCGCCCCCACTGCTGCTGTCCGCAGCTGCTGCAAAGGCAAATTTTTGTGTGAACATTAAAAAAAAAAAGAAAAAAAAGAATGAAATCGTGCTTTTTTTTTTGTCAAAAGAGGTTCTT